>ML810014.1:22004-49981 GCA_009831015.1 Picea engelmannii
ACCTGGAGAAATACTATAGGATTCTCTCCCTATGAATTAGTCTATGGAAAAAGTGTTGTTTTTCCTGTGGAATTTGAGATAAAAACCTTAAGGACTGCTTTAGCTGTCAACCTTGATCTAACTGATGCACAGACAGCCAGGTTGCAACAGCTTAATGAACTAGAGGAGAAAAGACTAGATGCAATTCAGCAAACAACCATAATTCAACAACAAAGATCACAATGGCATGATAAAAATATCAAGAACAAGCAGTTCCAAAAAGGTAATTGGGCCCTACTGTATGATTCTCGGTTCAAAGAATTTCAAGGGAAACTGCGTACAAGATGGCTTGGACCTTACGAAGTAGACACAGTTTTCCCCAATGGAACAATAAGGCTCCTCACAATCGATGACTCCAGAACTCCGTTACTTGTAAATGGTCATCGGCTCTGTCTGTACCAGCGACCTATTTCTAAAGAAGATTTTAAGGCCACATGCATGGAAGATGCCCATTTTCTATTCGTCGAGGGGGTTTCTACCCCTAATAGAAATTAATTCTTTTAAGTTAATTTTCTTTAGTATTAGATTAGATTAGATTTTGTTTACTAATAATCCCTGTCAAGAAATACCATGCTACAGTCAATTTTTGCAGATTCCCGATCGAAGCACAACCACTAGGAGAGGACGATCCTACTTCAAAGAGACAAGCTTTCACGATGCTGAAACACCATTGTTCAGCACTATTGGCTTTCACGATGCTGAAACACCACTGTTCAGCACTATTGACCTTCACGATGCTGGAAACACCACCGTTCAACACTCTTGACTTGCCTCCGATGCTGAACCACCACCGTTCCGCACTTTTGACTTTTCTATGCTGTCGAAACACCACTGTCAGCAATCCACCCCCTTTCCTTCATCACTAAAACACCCAACTCACACCTTTTCCCCCCATCACGGCTCGACAGCCTTTTTGCCACTTTTCCACCATTTCCTCACCATCCTTCATCGACGAAACAACTCTGTCCAGCAATTGTTTTGCCTTTTCTTTTCCGTTGTTGAAACACCATTGTCAACAACCCTTCATCATTTTCTCCGATGTTGAAACACCACTGTTCAACACTTTCGACTTTTTTCCGTTGCTGAAACACCATTGTCAGCAACCCTTCATCATTTTATCCGATGCTGAAACACCACTGTTCAACACTTTCGAGTTTTTCTCGATGCTGAAACACCACCGTTCAACACTTTTGAATTTCTTCCGATGCTGAAACACCACCGATCAACACTTTTGACTTTCTTCTGATACTGAAACACCATTCCTAAGAAGTTCTTCATCTACAACAATTGTTTCGTTCTTCTCTGTTGCTGAAACACCAGTCTTTCACCATCGTCTGTCAGCAAGCTTCTACGCCCTCATATTATAGTTCGTCCTTCTAGTCAGCAAACCCTCGACACAATTTATCTAATTAGATCAAAGGTCTCTGCCACGACAGGACTACCACGGACAGGCATGATATCTTGTTTGCAGAACGAATCAAACGGTAAGGCGAGGTACGTAAATATTATGTAATTCAGTTAGGCTATAGTTAATGAGAAATATTCTAAGTCATTATGACCATTCAAGTGCAATCATTACGAGTCACACTTAATGGGAGGAGAAGTACACATCAAATCCGCGATACCATCATTTCACCCGATTTCACTGCTGCCATCCCCATTTCGCCACCTTTTCACGCATTTAACCACTATTCCTGCATATAGTCCCTCGGAAAACTCACTTTGTGCCAGAGCTAATACACAAACTCTCGACGATGTATCTTACTAAGCTAGTAGCCATGGGAGGAGCTGTCGTACAAAATGAGCCCGCCACCACAGCGCTGCTCGAACACTATCCAGCAGCGTATCAAATCTTTTAGCAGGCAGGGTGGCTTAATTACTTCCGTAGACTTCAAGGATATAATGAACAACAAGTCCTACAGTTCGCCCGAAATCTTCAAGAGAACCATTTTGTCATCGCAGGCGTCCGAATATCTGTAACAGAAGAAGACATAGCAGAGGTCTTAGGCCTCCCTAGAAACGACACTCGAATGTTCAGCCGAAAGCATATCATCAGGAATGTTCAGCAGAGCTTCTTCTTTCCCGGGGAACGAATTGAATTGAAAGGCAGGGGTGTTCAGCTCAGCTCATTGCCACCCCCATGGCCGGAGGTCGCCAGATTCATCAAGCACTACCTGACCTGCGAAGGTCGATATCAGGTAGTCTACCAGCATGACTTTCTTCTACTTTCTCATTTAAGTCATAACAGACGGGTCGATATTCCCTATTATTTGCTGGGCTGTTTGAAAAATATGGCACATTACTGTAGAAAGGCCAAAGATCCAACCATGTCACTTACCCACCACCGTCTTGTTCAATTACTCATCCATAGGGGTTTTGACCAACAAAACCGTCCACTAAATAACCCACCCATAAACCCCCAACCAGCTGTCAAAATTCCTCAGGAGAAGCAACCGCAAAACCCCCTAGATTCCCCCGAAGTACCCAATATCCTGCCCACAGAACCAACCAATCAAGTCAATTACCCTACCCTACCAAATCCACCGCATACCTTACCAGAGTCATCCACTCCCGCCCTTCATATTCTCAGTGATGACTCTGAACCAGATAATTTTGCCTGCCCCATCATTAAAGAAAGACCCTCACGAAAACGAAAACAAATTCCCCCCTTTCCACCCTTATTGCGAAAAAAGCGAACAAGAGCCTCAACGAGGCCACCCTTTATGACCACTACCCTAGATCCTCCACCAATTCGATTGATACCACGTACACCTCCAACCTCCCCAATGCCGGGATCTTTGCCTATTCCAACCACGGGCACTGAAACACAAGAACCAGATGCCCAGGATACTGTAACATCATCTACCTCACATAAAGTAGCTGAAACACAAGAACCAACTACCCACTCAGTGGCTGAAACACAAGAACTAGCCATAGCTGAAACACAAGAAACAGCTACGGCTGAAACACAAGAACCAGCCGCTGATATTGAAATGGAGTTACAGGAACCAGATGCCCAGACATCATTTGTTTCAAATAAAGTAGTTGAAACACAAGAACCAGCTACCCATCCAGTGGCTGAAACACAAGAACCAGCCACTGACTTTGAAATTGAATTACAGGAATCAGAGGCCCAGAATGATGCAACACTGCCCTCCTCAAGCCAAGTAGCTGAAAAACCAGCTACCCATTCAGTGGCTGAAACACAAGAACCAACCACTGATACTGAAATTGATATACAGGAATTAGAGGTCGAGGGTGCTGCAACACTGCTCTCCTTAGACCAAGAGGCTAAAACACAAGCATCAGCTGCCATCCCTATAACTGCTCCACAAGAACTAGCTAATGAGGCTATGACTGCCACACAAGAACTAGTCATCTCTCAATTCGAACCAACAATGGCCGCTGTCTTGGAAGAAAATGAGTTTTTAAAGTCTCAATTGGAAGCATATCAACAAGAATTAGCCAGGGCAAGGGAAGCATATGAAAAAGAACTAAATTTGTACACCTTAGCCCGAACAACAACCTTGTCAGATGAGACTACAGAAATCCTGTGTAAAGAATATATGTGTTGCCAATGTAGATATATTTACTATCAGGCGGGCTATAAGGTGATTCAAGTCCTAGTGCCAAGAGCAACCCCTACTCCTTCACCCTTTGTAGCCAAGGAAGAACCTGCTGCAACACAAGAACCAGCAGGCCCTCCCAAGCTTAAGACTGAACCTGCTGCAACATAAGAACCAGCAGGCCCTACCAAGCTTAAGCCTGAGCCCTGTATTGCAACAAATGAAGCCCCTACCTTTGTCAACAAGGATGTACAGACAATGCCTATGGAGGAATTCACACCCCCCGACCAGATCAATCTCCCCACTTCCAGGGAATAATCCACTCAAACCTTACCTCATCCCACTACTTCCAACGCTGAAACACAGAATCAGCTATGGGATGAGCACGCAGAAATACAAAAATGGAAGAAAGAGTATGCTGAAACTCAAGACAAAAACATGCAAGTGCACAAACAAATCTGGATCAACCATACTTACTCAAATTGGGAAGCATTAGAACAGACACGCCAGGAAGCTCGTGAGCTTAAGAAGAAGAAAAAAGAATTGAAAGGCAGATTGGTCCTGGTATTTGATTTGGTGCAGAAGCTACTGGCCACAAGAAAGCCATCTTGCAACTATTCCTTATTCCTTATGGAGAGACTCACATGGTTTCAGATCAAGTCCATTATAGAAGGTAAACCCCATGGAGTAATACAACCAGCAGATTTTGTCAAAACTTTTGTAGTTGCCTCTACCAGGGATCAACACCTCCTCTGTGAGGCATACTTTCATAATGAGGCTATTCCAGAAAACAGGTTGCTAAACATAAATCCCCTTGTTGGGGACATCCAAATTCGAGCATTTACTTCCTTTCTCTCTAATCAGATTTTGTGGCAAGATGACTTTTTGGCTGCTAAGCACAATGAAGATAATCGCCTCCTCTGGATTAGACCAGAACCACAGAAGGCAACCACTTTTATCACAAAATATTATGAGTTCTTAAAACAACTAGGGGTGACTAAACATGTTCAACAACTACAATCAGAAGTGCTCCAGGATTGTGAGCACATCATCATATCCATAGAGATTCCCGCCCTCCAGGCCAATAACCTGTTTTGGCAGCAATCCTCGGAGAAGAGACAACAACACAATCCTTTTGGTCCTGCCAACCTAGAAGTAGAAATTTCCAGGATACCCAACTACATCCAGTGTGTTAGACATTGTGCTGAAAATTGGATAGGGTACCAGTTTTATTTTCCCATTCTCTGGTTGCCAATAGAAAGGTATCAAGTCAGTTATAAGCTGCCTAAGAAGGCAGAAACAACAACATGGAAAATATTACAGCAGGTGCAAGGGTTCAGAACGCCAATGGATAATACCTCCCACAGTTACTGCTTGAGTAACTTACATGATCAGAGTTGGTATCCAGACTCTGATTCAGAGAGAGTTGCCTGAGGACATGCAACACCTTGAGTTGGGGGGGATGTTAGGAACACACAATGTACCTTTTTGCCTATAATTTTTGCCACTATTATACCCTTGATCACCCATATTTAGACTCATACTATCACTTCATCTGATCATCCCAAAGGTATACAGCGTCCTTTCTCATTACTATACGTTTAATCTATTTTGCATAATATTTTACATCACTCTCGTACTTGACCATTGATTAGAAATGCATAAGTGTTCAAAACTGCAGATTAGCATTTGAGGCCTATTGCTGAAACACATAATTGTCCAAGGTCGTTGTTGCTGAAACACAGAACTGATGCTGAAACACAGAGTCGTTACACAGTCCGGAGTCGCAGATGCTGAAACACAGAGCTGTTACACAGTCCAGAGTTGCAGATGTTGAAACACAGAGGAAACCGATAGGACCGACGATGCTGAAACACAAAGGAAACCGTTATAGTCAACGATCAACAAAGCACTAACCGTTGCTCCTACACAATGCCGACACAGTCAAAAGCACAATTCACGTGGCTGAAACAACCCACAAATTGCGATGTTGAAACAACATCAGCAGCAATGAGAAGAAGTTGTTACACTAGTCATAACAACAATACCTCATTCAGCTCCTGTAATAGCATTATGTTGTGCGAGACTAGGACATCCTATGTTGGTTTAGAAGTAGATCTGACTAAAGATAGGACTCAGATACACATTGTAATTTATTGTATCGAAGGGGTTCCCTCTTTAAATAAGAGGAAATCATCATTCAAGGGATCCAAGTTTTATGTATTGAAGAAGCTCCAGAGAAGAGGGACGTATTCCATTTCTAGATTGTAATATGATATTTTGACAGATGAATAAAAGACTGCTTTGAGTATCCTTCTCTATCTTTCTCGTTTCAGGGGAATCTTGTGAGAAGGGAGGGCCCACCTTCTTCACAAGATTCACCCATTAGTTTAGAAGTGTGTTAGTACAATCTTTGTTTATGCTTTGATTAACTTTTGTTTGCTGAAACACTGCTTTTAATGAATTCCGCTTTGCTGAAACACTACTGACTCTGTCTTAGTTTATTGAATGAAATTCGTAATTCTTTTTATTATCAATCTTGTGTGATGATTTTATGAGGCTAGCCAGAGACTGGGTTAAGGGTTCCTGCTCAGAGAGGAAGGGATCAGAACATCCTGTTCTCTATAGATTTCATTTACTTCTGCAAGTGTGCTAGCCAGAGACTAGGTTAAGGGTTCCTTCTCAGAGAGGAAGGGATCAGAACATCCTGTTCTCTGTAGATTTCATTTACTTATGCAAGTGTGCTAGCCAGAGATTGGGTTAAGGGTTCCTGCTCAGAGAGGAAGGGATCATAACATCCTGTTCTCTGTAGATTTCATTTACTTCTGCAAGTGTGCTAGCCAGAGACTGGGTTAAGGGTTCCTGCTCAGAGAGGAAGGGATTAGAACATCCTGTTCTCTATAGATTTCATTTACTTCTGCAAGTGTGCTAGCCAGAGACTGGGTTAAGGGTTCCTGCTCAGAGAGGAAGGGATCAGAACATCTTGTTCTCTGTAGATTCCATTTACTTCTGCAAGTGTGCTAGCCAGAGATTGGGTTAAGGGTTCCTACTCAGAGAGGAAGAGATCAGAACATCCCATTCTCTGTAGATTCCATTTACTTCTGCAAGTGTGCTAGCCAGAGATTGGGTTAAGGGTTCCTGCTCAGAAAGGAAGGAATCATAATATCCTGTTCTCTGTATATTTCCATTATTCTTGCAAGTGTGCTAGCCAAAGACTGGGTTAAGGGTCCCTGCTCAGAAAGGAAGGGATCAGACTATCCTGTTCTCTGTAAATCTCAATTTCACAAGTGTGCTAACATAAATAGGGCTTAAGGTTCCTGCTTAGAAAGGAAGGAACTAGATGGCCTTGTTCTCTGCTAGATAGAGTGAACTTTTTTTTCTGCATTACTGTTTTCATGAAAAAGTGTTAGTACTGAAGTCTCTGTTTGAGAGTAAGGGTCTTGTTCTCTGGTTGCAGAATAGTTGTTCTTTCCTATTGCAAGTGTTATTTTAATGTAATCCAGGATTCTTAGATTAATATTTAAGATCTGCAATAGGGAGGTTGTTTTCATGTGATTTAATTCAGAACTTCAGTTCATTCAAAGCAAGTGTGATTAGTATAAGTTTCTTTACTACAACTCTAAGTTTCTTTTGGAATTGAGCATATATAGTGCGTGGTTATCTTTGACATAAAAAGACTTCCCTGGGTTGACAATTTATGTATCACTTGATTGTTTGAGTCAATTAAGAAATTATAGTGACCAACAAAGACCAAAATACTCCCCTTGAGGAAACTCGATTGTACTATTGTAGAAGAAAGATGAGACCTGGAGGATCTGCATTAATTACAAAGGATTAAACAAAATCACAGTCAGGAACTGGTACCCAATTCCCCGAATTGATGACCTTCTTGACCAACTCAAGGGGGAAACGTTCTTCAGAAATATTGACCTAAAGTATGGATACCACTAGGTTCCCATTGAACCGACTAATGTATGGAAGACAGATTTCAAATCTAAAGAAGGTCTCTTCAAATGGCTGGTCATTCCCTTTGGCTTAACAAATGAACTAGAAAGTTTCATGAGGTTCATGGATGATGTATTGAGACCCTTCACCAACTCTTTTGTTGTGGTATATCTGGATGGCATCCTCATCTTCAAAATAACTTGGGAGGAGCACATGAAACATATTCAACATGTTTTGAGCACCCTACGACATCACAAGTTATATGCCAACTTGGAAAAATGATCCTTTGGCATGAACATGGTCCAATACTTGGGCTACATTGTTGATGAGCATGGTGTACATGTGGATCCAACTAATATCCAAGTCATTTGTGACCAACCAGCCCTGACCACACTAACCAAATTTTAGAGCTTCTTGAGAATTTCCAACGTCTATCGATGATTCATGTTGGGATTATCCTATATTGCATGGAAAACGTTTGCATGGGGGAAGGAACATCAATGCGAATTTTATGATTTGAAGCATCTCTTTTTATCATCTCCAATACTCTCATTACTCGATATGCAACAACCGTTCGATATTGAGACTAATGCATCTGACTATATTGTAGGCGTAATTATCACTCAACACGGTCATCTAGTAGCATACCATAATGAGACACTCTCAGATATTGTCTAGAAATACCCCACCTATGACAAGGAAATGTATTCCATTGTGAAAGACTGTCGTCAATGGAAACATTACATTCTGGGAAAGGAGACAATCATCCACATTGATCACAAGCCTATGCAGTTCATACAGACATAAGGGAAGTTGCAGATTGATTGCCATCAAAATTGATCCATATATTTGTAGTAGTTCCATCTCAACATAAAGTATAAGACATGGAGCACAAATTGTGTCACTGATTTCCTCAATCGACCTCTCGTTTCTTCACTCACCACTGTGCTCCATTCCTATGGGACTGAGGCATTTTAGTGGCCCCAACTTTATCAACAATATCTTGACTTTGCCACCACCTATCAGCTCTTGGGTAGAGGTGTGAATGTGATTTATTTTTACATTCAGGATGGACTGTTATGCCATCTGGACCACCTATGTGTTCCTACAAGAGAGTGTGCAAAGCTGATTTGGGAGGCTCACTATAGTCGGATGGAAGGACATTTTGATGTGGAGATAGATGTGGTCATTCTATAGAAACAATTTTATTGGCCAAAACTTCGACATGACATCATCAAGTATATCAGATCTTGCACTACCTGTGCCATTTCCAAGCTAACCATCAAGAATCAAGGCATATACACCCCTCTTCCTACTCTCGAGATGCCTTCGGAATCCATCTCTATGGATTACATGTTTGGCCTTTCATCCATCAATCAAGGAAATTATTGTGTATTTTTGGTGGTTGATCGATTTTCCAAGATGGCCATTCTCATAGCCCGCAACAAGAGCATTACAAAGAAAGATACTACCAAGATATTCTTCGAATGAGTGTGGGTCCATTTTGGGATACCACATACCATCATCTCCGATTGAGATAGTAGGTTCCTCCACACATTTTGGTAGAGTCGCTGGTCACGATTGGACACCAAGCTCACTAAATCCAATGCCTTCCACCCTCGAACTGATGGACAAACAGAGGTCATCAATCAGATGATTGTGCACATCATGTGCATGTAAAAATATAAGCATCCATGTACATGGGATGAGAGTCTTCCATACGTTCAATAAAACTACAAGAAGACTCTCCATAGCTCCATCGACCATAGCCCATTTCAGGGGGGGTTGGGATTCCAATCCTTGGGTCCCATTGATGTTGCACTACCTCTTGCAACCAAACAAATAGAATATTCTCATGTTAATTCTGAGGCCGAAAAATCCACTAGATTCATTGAGCACATTCAACACATCCGTCAACAAGTCCATGAGATTTTTCAGAACACCAATGATAAGTACAATAAATGCCATGATCAACACTGGGTACCACAAAAGTTTTAGGTGGTATATTGTTCTAGTTACAGTTGCTGAAAGAGAACCTTACATAGACCCATTGGAAGATCTGTCCACTTTTCTATGGGCCTTACACTATCACCAAGGTTGTGGGTGACAATTCTTTTGAGCTCAACACTCCTCCCTTCCTTGGCTTGCACCCAATGTTCAATGTGGACCTCCTCCAACCTTATTTTCCACCATTACTGGACACCTCACAGGTCACAGAACATTTGACACCAACATATCTCAACCCTTATTGCATGGAACAATAATCCACTGATCAGATAGTTGACATAAAGGTCAAGGGCAGTCACCAGTAGAGGATCCAACTTTATTGGGTTGTCAAGGTAGGGCAACTCCTGCACCAAGTCAAGTGGCTGACCCGGGGCCAAATTCAGTAGAAATTTTCTCACCTAATGGGGGAACTCAATGAAATGGAGTCCATTTCTACCTAAGGGGGGGAGACTGATCCATATGGATATTAGTGGCCACCCACCTATTCCAACCAACTGCACTTGATAGTTTTTAATTCAACATGTTTCTCTGTAGTGATGAAATTTCTTTGTAATTGTGGGTTCTGCACATCCGGGGCTATCCTGAATCCATACACAACATATAGGTGGATATTGGTGGAAGCCAACCTATTCCAACTGGCTTATTTTGGAATTTTTCATGTCAGTACATCTTTCTGTACTTGTAGGGCCATTTTGGGGCCCTAAGCCATGTTGTTTTTTTGGCTTTCCATAGTCAAAATTTAGACTAAGTTAGAGTTTGATAGAATAATATTTAGTTCTCAAAAATACCTTTCCAATGGGCTATCACACGTCTAAAACAAAGGTTATATGCAAAAGTTACGACCCGAGGAAGTTGAGGTACCAACTTACCCATCAGGGCCCACATAACTTTTGGCATTTCATCTCCTAGGGTTAGGTTTTTGGATATATAGGGTTTTTGAATTCATGAGTACTATTAAAAAGGCCTCTCCAGCCTCATTGTAATCATTCTACTCAGATGGATGCATGTAGCAGCCACATCTCTTCTCAGAGATAGGTACCACCATTTAAGCAAGTTGTTTTCAATGCTGCAATTTTACAGTTTCATCCTATTTTATTTATTCAATAGAAGTTATTGTTCACTGGATATGTATTTTTTCTCTGTATCTCTATGTTATTGTATTCAATCTTTTATTCTTTTCCTTTCGCTCATAAATCCAGATCAGAAACACAAGGAAATCTAAGCTAGACCAACTCTATATAATCATATAGATTGGACATTTCATAAACATAAATGATTTCTAGGAATGAATGAATGACACTTGAATGAACACATGAAACATGGAAAGGTACAATGAAGCTTCACTGGAAAATAATACACAAACCATGAATAGTTATTGATGTTCAAAACTATAATTTCATTCAAATGAGAAGGAAAATACTAATGAAAAACAAAGAGATTACAAACTGGTAACAAATCTCTCATGAATCTCTGATAATGATATATTAGAATAAGTCCTTCACCCAAAATCTTATACAAAATATGATAGAACGCTAATACTCTCGAATGCCTCTTCCCCAAGAAAGATTTTTCCCCTAGATACCTTTTTCACCTATTCTATTTTCATATTGTTCTTTATAGATACAATCATGAATTCAAAATAGAACCGAGATCCAAAATAAATGGATCAAACCCTATCCTGGAAACAAAAATAGAAAATATCGATACCATTATCATATTTTATGATTTGGAACATAAAATTTGATATTTAGTTCCAAATCCACATTTTTAGCTCCATTCTTTAACACGTAGAAAAATCTTGGAAGATAAGAAATATATGGATGAAGGTTTCCAACGAGGTTAACCCCTTCTGAACATGATGGAAAGTTCAAAAATTGCCAAAATGATGAAAAATTGCCACTTCTAGAATTTTCGGTAGTGCTTCTAATTTTTTTATGTATGGAGGGTGCTACTAGAATTTTTGAACCAAATTCTTACAGCTTTCCCTGAAGTATTCAAAACTTGGAAACACCTACTAACTAACTTGTTCTCCTTCCGAAATGAAGAGTATATATGTTGTATTTCATCTCCAAAGTGTATGAGAATTTCCTCATTTGAAGTAGAAATTAATTCCACATTTCAGATCTATTGAAACAGTGCCAACCAATTTCCCATGAATAGGGTATGGGTGGATTTTTTGGCTCCTATTTATTAGCACCAAGACTCTCCCTCAGACTGCAAGAGGATAAGCCCAATACCCATCAAAAAGGTAAATGGATTAAAATGGTTTGAGTGGGTGGATCAGTAAGACTGTAGAAAGAGGAAAGGATAACAGAAGTAACTGCAGATCAGTTCGGGACCATTGGGCTATGTAGTCAAAAGTATCGTGAATAATGAAGGAATTTAAAATACCTATCAGACAAAAGGATTTATGTGGTGAGGAAAAGAAATAAGACAAAAAATGTTTGAGTGATGAACCATGAAAGATGGGGAAGATTAAACCATATCCTCTACCACCTCAGGAATCCATAGATCAGAGAGATGCTACATCTAGACAAGAAGAAAAACAAAAAAAATTCGATGAACCATGAAAATGGGCATGATGACAACATATCCTCCATCGCCTCAGGAATCCATAAATTAGAGAGATTAAATTCATACAAGAGGGAAAACATGAAGGGTATGAGTGATGAACAATGAACATGGGCAATATGAAAACATATCCTCCACTGCCTCAGGAATCCATGAATCACATATGCTACATTTAGACAACAAGAAAAATATAAAATATCTGATGAACCATGAAATATGGGCATGATGACAAAAGATAATCCATCGCCTCAGGAATCCATAAATCAGAGAGATTACATCCAGACAAGAAGAAACAAAACAATGTGTAAACTAAGAAGACGGTCTGATAAAAAAAATTCAAAGGAATCCTCAATAACATAATATTTACAACCCAAGCCCTCAACCTTACAAACTAAAAATATAGAGCCTTGCACATAAAAATCTCTCGGCTCTCCAGCCTCTGAAAAACACCCCCCCTTTACAAAATATAAACTGATCTATTTATATCAGATCAGTCCACAACTGCGAGGAGTGCGACTTGGCCACCCAATCAAAGCTTTCGTTTGTGCATCCTTCTGTCAGACTGTGTGTGTGTTCTCCTGTCAGACGCAAGCTCAGATCAGTATGGGCTTGCAAGAAAAAATCGTCCATCATGGTACCTCAGGCTGACAGTTATTTCTCCTTGGTCAGGGCTTCCATGCCTTCTATTTATGGATTGAGATGAGGTTTCAACTATGAGTCATTTTCCATTAAATAAATCCTCGGGATCGGAGCACAAAAGGACAACTATCGAACGACCACCTATCTCTATTGGATAAGGAA
Organism: Picea engelmannii; assembly: GCA_009831015.1. Lineage (NCBI taxonomy): Eukaryota > Viridiplantae > Streptophyta > Pinopsida > Pinales > Pinaceae > Picea > Picea engelmannii. The sequence goes on from ML810014.1 coordinate 34,934, forward strand.
CTATATGTGCATGTGATTTTGGGGCAGTGGGAAGTGGTTTAGGCCCACACCACTTTCGGGCCTGAAATCCACCCTCTTTCACCACGTAGCCTTCCCATAAAACTCTGGCTAGGATTTCATCCCACTCAAGAACTTTTATCGCCCGAGCATGTTGCGTCCTCGCTATGAAGTGTGGTGTTGATCTAGTCGCATTCTGTGATCTGGGAAACTCTACTAATTTAGTTCCCCTGCTAAAGTTTAATCGCCTGCCAACTTTAGAAACTTTTTAATTATGCTTGGGGGAGGCGCCAATTTTGGTGCTAGGGAGATTTGATGTTGAACAAGAATATTTCCTGGAGAATGGCTTCCCAAAGCTGATGTCGTGACCTGATGTCACTGTGCTGACATGTCGTGGATAGAGGGGTGACATGTGTCACTCAAAAATAGGCTGAAGACATGTCAAAAAATGCTTGAAATGAGTGCCATGTGTCAGTGCTAGATGGGTTCCACATGGAGAAAGAACTGAAACTCCGCAACAGAAACACTTCAGGAATTTGCAAACAGGAAGGGAGTGAGAGTGCCAAAGTTCTAGATTCTAGAGGAGATCTGAGATGCTATATCTGGGAGGACACATGACATAGATACATGCACTCTGCAGGAATGTGTTCCAGAGGAAACCAAAAATAAAGAAGCCAAAACTTTTGAAACCTGAAATGGAAAAGAAAATCATGACCGTCCATTGGATATGGACATGCGGTAGAGATTTTTGCACTTCGATAAAATCACTTCGGAGAAAATTGAGAGGAGAACTGACAAAAATCCATAAATCCAAACTCCAAAGTAAATCGTGCATGTCCGTTGGAGAAGGACATGTGGTGCTTGATTTTTAATTTTGGGGCTTTTGTCTAGCACTAAACCTCACATAACTTTATAATTTCGAATGCTTGAGGACCACTGATCTGAACTGCTCCTGGGATCTACGTAGTTGAAAAATGAACCTGCCCGCTGCTTTTATTTCAACCCTAAATGAACTGTTTTTGAATGTTGCGCATGGATGCTTCCTGTGCAGACCACAAACTTGGATGACCTATTTCCCTTGAAAACTATATGTTATAACATTGGCTCCACAGGGGATGGCATGCTCTCTATGAGCTACCAAGAACAAGTAGTTCCAATTCCTTAGCTATTGGTTTGTGGAGTCGAGCTCAAATACATTTGTTAAAGTTAACATGTTGACATGTACACTACTCTACTTACAAAAAAGAAAACAACACACATGCTCCAGAAGGAGCTTATTTATGTACAATTCTACACTAACTGATTTTGACAATATGCTAGGTGAAAGAAAACTTCCACCATAGCCACCCAAGTAACTTCCTAACGGAAACATTTCTTACTCTTCCATTGATCAGAAAGGGACAATGAAAATGTGACGATAAATTAATTACATTCTTCATATTTCCTCCTAATGATGAAGGTAAGATAAAGCTTGGAGGCTCCAATACATTGAGGAAATGTAACTCCATGTATTCCCCTACATGGTCATAAAATAGGTGATAAAACCTACTGAGTTGATAACAGAAAGCCTGCTCTGAATTAGAGATACTCACATCTGGATGAATGTTTGTGGAAGGCATAGGTAAGTGAAAGGATGGTGCAGGCTACTGATCCACTTCTCCACTTCTGATAACATCTGCTAGCTGATGGCAAGAAATTTCCTCATGTATATCAATGGATGGCTCTTTCTCTTTATCATGCTGCTCTTGGTAAAAGATTTCACTTTCATTATAATGATGGATGCTAATGATTTTTTCTTCTGAGAAAAAGAACACCTCAGCATCTTCATCACTGTCTCCATAATGATCGAATAAAGGGGGAGTCTCGAATGACATACCAAGAGGTATCTTCTACCCAATGTGAGAAAATTGCTCTTCAATATTAAACACAAGCCGCCTTTCAAGATTCAATCCAGGAAGCAATATATCATCATCATCATATGATTCAAAAGTAGGTTTCTCATATCTAGGATTTTTAGAGACAGGGATACAAACAATATCAACTTCTAGAACAAACTTAATTTCTACACTTTCCTTACTGTGATAACAAACACATTTTTCATCAGATGCAGATGAACAGGGAAGAGAAAAAAATTATTCCTCATCCAAGGCATATTCTTCATTCTCACAGCCTTCATAAGAATCAATTATATCTTGAACAAGTCTTTATACTCCTCAAAACAACTATGACAAATTAACTCAAAGGAATAAAACTTTTGACAATGCATATTGAAAGCTACATGAAACTACTCCTAGGAGAATATGCTAGTAGGGGGCAAGGATCGATACCACTCACGATCATCTCCCTCTAATGAGTACATGAACATCTTCATATGTATGTCTTCATGATGCATGTCAAGTTGTTGTATCAAAGAATGAAATCCCAAAATATGTTCAAGAGGGCTGTCATTCTTACCGCCATAAAATCTTAGCAGCAAATCTTGCCATTCATCAATATGAGGCACATGATGTGGATAACCAACTATGGATGAGAATTTCCATGGGGCAAACCTCCTGCCCAGGATAACTTCAATAGCCAATTGATTTTCCACCTTACAGTGGAGTCACCAATAGATTCTAAATAATGGATTCGCCATGGTGAAAGATAAGTAGTCAGAATAACGTGTCCAACATTAGTTCACCATCTAAAACTGGATCTATTCATTTTCATTCTCCCAAGGAAGATATCTTCACTTCCATACCTAACAACAACACCATTAATGTTAACACTAAGGGACACCCTCAGACTGCAAGCGGATAAGCCCAATACCCATCAAAAAGGTAAATGGATTAAAATGGTTTGAGTGGGTGGATCAATAAAACTACAGAGAGAGGAAAAGATAACAGAAGTAACTATAGATCAGTTCGGTACCATTGGAATATGGAGTCATAAATATCGTGAATAATGAAGGCATTTAAATTTCCTATCAGACAAAAGGATTTATGTGGTGATGAGGAGAAAGAATACATAAAATGTATGATTGATGAACCTTGAAAGATGGGCAAGATGACAACAGATCCTCTATCACCTCAAGAATCCATATATTAGAGAGATGCTACATCGAGATAAGAAGAAAAATAGAAAATGTTTGATGAACCATGAAAGATGGGCATGATGAAAACAAATCCTCCATCGCCTTAGGAATCCATATATCAGAGAGATTACATTCAGATAAGAAGGAAAACAGGAAGGGTCTGAGTGATGAACGATGAACATGGGCAAGATGACAATAGATCCTCCACCTCCTCACAAATCCATGAATCACAGATGCTACATTCAAACAACAAGAAAAACATAAAATATATGATGAACCATGAGAGATGGGAATGATTACAATAGATCCTCCATCGCCTTAGGAATCGATAAATCAAAGAGATTACTTATAGAAAAGAAGAAATAGAACAACGTGTAAACTAAGAAGACATTCTGATTAAAACAATTCAAAGGAATCTTCAATAACATAATAGTTACAATCCAAGAACTTAGGCTTACAAACTAAAAATACAGATCCCTTCTCATTAAAATTTCTCAGATCTCTAGCCTCTGAAAAACACCCCCCCGTTTACAAAATATAAATTGATCTATTTATATCAGATCAGTCCACAACTTCTAGGAGTGTGACCTGGCCACTCAATCAAATCTTTTGTCTGCGCATCCTTTTGTCAGAATGTGTGTGTTTTCTCCTGTTAGATGAAAGCTTAGATAAGGATGGGCCTGAAAGATGAAACCGTCCATAGTGGTACCTCAGGCTGACAATTATGTCTCCTCAGCCAGGGCTTCCATGGCTTCTATTTATGGACTGAGTTGAGGTTTCAACTACAAGTTCGTTTCCATTAAATAAATCCTCCTTGGGATCAGAGTGTGGTGGGATGACTATTAGGCGGCCAATTGTCGCTATTGGATAAGGAATTATATGTGCTCATGATTTCGGGGCCGCGGCAAGCGGTTTAGGCCCACACCGCTTTCAGGCCCGAAATGCACCCTTTTCTGCCATGTAGCCTCCCCGCAAAACCATAGTTAGTATTTCAGCCCGCTCAAGGCCTTTTATCACCCGAGCATGTTGTGTCCCCACTATGAAGCGTGGTCATTGATCTAGTCATGTTCCTTGATTTGGGAAACTCTACTAATTTAACACCCCTGCTAAAGTTTAATCGCCCACCAACTTTAGAATTTTTTTAATTATGCTTGGGGGAGGAACCAATTTTGGTGCTAGGGAGATTTGACGATGAAAAAGAATATTTCCTAAAGAATAGCTTCCTGAAGATGACGTGGTGACCTGATGTCACTGTGATGACATGTCGTGGATGGAGGGGTGACATGTGTCACTTGAAAATAAGCTGAAGACATGTCCAAAAATGCTAGAAATGAGTGCCATGTGTCAGCGCTAGATGGATGCCACGTGGAAAAAGAAATGAAAATTCGTAGCATAAACACTTCGGGAAATTGCAAACAAGGAGAGAGCGAGAGCGCTGAAATTTTGGAGTCTAGTGCATATCTGAGCCGCTAGATCTGGGAGGACACATGACAGAGATCCATGCACTCTGCGACAATGTGTTCCAGAGGAAACCAAAAAGAGAGAAGTCAAAACTCCCAAAACTTGAAATGGAAAAGAAAATAATGACCCTCTGTTGGCGATGGACACATGACAGAGATTTGTGCATTCCGGGGAAATCATTTCAGAGAAAATCAAGAGGAGAAGTGCCAAAAATCCTAAACTACAAAGTAAATCATGCCCGTCTGCTGGAGAAGGACACGCAACACTTGATTTTTAATTTCGGGGCTTCTATCTGGCACTAAGCCTCACACAACTTTATAATTTTGAATGCTTGAGGGTGGTTGATCTGAACTGCTCCTGGGATCTCTGCTGTTGAAAAATGAACCCGCCCGCTGCTTGTATTTCAGCCTGAAATGGACTGTTTTTGAATGTTACGCTTCGACGATTCTTGTGCATATGACGAACTTGGATGACCTGCTGCCCTTGAAAACTATATGTGATAACACTATTATTCTGGCTTCATTTGATAAATCAACTAAAAATAGAATTGGTTAGGTGCACATTAATTGTAATTGTTGGAGAGATGCTATTATTTATGTAAGCTCGTAGAGGCAAAGTGGAGGAGTGTGAAAATGGTCTTTTGTCTTATTATGCACATGAATAATCACATTTAAATATGCATAAGTGGGTGGAGGATGTTCTATTAAAAAAAATATTAAGAGTTGGACATTTTTTTTTAAAAGGTTTTTAAGTTATATATATTAAATAATTATGTTTTGGCTTAAAAAATTTTAATATATGTTTTAGGGTTCAAACTTGAACAATAAAATTGTTCCTCCATAAGAAAGAGCTTAGTGTTACAAGATGTAATTTTTGGGTGGTTTTTTCTAATGGAAAAACTGTAGAGTTCTAAGTTTGAGGTGGAGAAATTCAATGAAAAAAATAAATCTCAATATGTGGGATCTTCTCATACAATAAGGATTGAAAAAGGCATTGGTAGGAAAGAAAAAGAAACCGACAATCATGAAAGACAAGGACTAGGATGATATGTATGCAAGAGCTCTCAGTACTGTTTGTATGTGTCTCGTAGATGAAGTTATGTTTAATATCGTTGAAGATGAGACAACAACAGGCTTATGGAGCATACTGAAAAACCTTTACATGACAAAGTCCTTGACAAAAAAAATATTCTTGAAGGGGTAGTTGTATAGCTTATGAATGAAAGAAGGTGCAAAAATTGTTGATCATTTAAACATTTTCAATACTTTCATTTGTCAATTATCTAGTATGGAAGTAAAATATGAAGATGAGGACAAAGAAGTTACCCTATTGTGTTCATTACATGAATCTTGGGATCATTAGTCACATCTATGTGGTTTAGCACAATATATACCATTTATTATGATATTGTTGTGGGAGCTATGTTGTTTGAGGAGATGAGGATAAAATCCAGTTAAGAAACCTCAACATCAAAAGAAATGGTGAGTAGAGGTTGATCCAAAGAAAAAGGGTAGAATCCAAGAGGTACATCAAGATCTAAGTCAAAAGGAAAGAAGGGTAAGCTAAAATGTTGTTACTGTGGTAAATCACGACATCTCAATAAGGATTGTTGGAAAGGAAAAGCATCCAAAGAGGACTCCATAAAGGAAGGAAAGGAAGCAAATTTAGCTAAAACAAGTTCAGGTACGGTAGATGATGTATTGTATGTTTGTAATGGTTCAGAACATGATAAACATTGGTTTTTAGACTCTGGTGCATCCAATCATATGTGTCTTCATATAAATTAGTTCTCAGCTTACCAATCAATTGATGATAGTGTTGTTTTTATGGGAAATGATATTTTTTGTAAAATTGTTGGGATCGATACCATCCATGTTAAACTGTATGATGGTACTGTAAGAACATTAACATATGTGAGGCATGTACCCAAACTTATAAAGAATTTAATATATTTGGGAATTCTTGATTCTGGTTGTTATAAATGTACATCTAAAGGTGTAGTATTGAAGGTGTCCAAAGGCATATTAGTAGTCATGAAGGATAAAAGGATCAGGAATCTTTATTAGCTAGAAGGAAGAACTGAATCAAATCAAGCAACTGCAATATTTAAAGGTGAAAGTGACTCTACTCATTTATGAAATTAGTGTTTGGGTCATATGAGCGAGAAAGGGCTTAAGGAACTGGTAGAATGTAAGTTACTTTCGAGCTTAAAATATCCGAATTTGAATTTTTGCAAGCATTGTATTTATGAAAAATAGTCTAGAAAAAAGTTTAAAAGATGAAGACATATTAGTAAAGGTATCTTTGATTACATTCATTCATATGTTTAGGGACCATCCCCAACAATTTGTTTTGGAGGATCGTCATATTTTGTAACATTTATAGATGCTTAGTCTAGAAAGGTGTGGATCTATTTACTAAAAAGAAAAGCTGATGTATTTAATGTTTTTAAGCAATTTAAAGCTTTGGATGAAAAGAGCACTGTCATGTCAATCAAGTGTTTGAGAATAGATAATGGAGGCGAGTTTACTTATAAGGAATTTCAAAATTGTTGCAAGGAAGCTAGGATCAAAATACATAAAACCACATTTATACTCCTCAGCTAAATGGTATCGTTGAACGCATGAATAAGACTCTTCTAGAGAGAGAAAGGAGCATGCTCAATAAGGCCAAGTTGTAGTGGGAATTGTAGGCAGAAACAGTTTTTACAACATGCTATCTCGTAAATTGATCATCATCAACTACAATAGATTGTATGATTCCAAAAGAGGCATGGACAAGTCACCCTTGTGATTATTCAAATCTTAAAATCTTTGGTTGTGAAGCCTATGCTCTTATTCTTAAGAATCATCATTCTAAGTTAGTTCCCAAATAAAAAATACGTATCTTTGTTGGGTATGGTGATTGAATTAATGGATATAGATTGTGGGATCCTACTTCCCACAAAATAATCATTAACAAAGATTTTGTATTTGATGAATTGCCACTCATAAAATCATATGTAGATGTTGAAGTGAAACAAGCAAAAGTACCACAAACTCAGAAAATTTAGTAGGACACTTGATCATCTACATGAGAGAAGGATAATGAAGATATTCATGAAGAAAATATTGCATAAGAAGATGATTCTACAAAAAATTCCAATAAATTGAGGAAATGCCACTACAATCTCTATGGAGATCTACATGGGTCAGACATTTTCCTAAGAGGTATGATGATTATGCTACATCTGTTGCTTTGATTTAAAATGATGGAGAACCTAGTTGTTATCAAGAAGCAATAGAGGTATCTAATAGTGATAAATGGAAAGTAGCAATGAAAGAAGAAATGGATGCCTTAGAGAGGAATACAACACGGGACCTGGTAGAATTTCCGAAGGAAAGGAAGGTTATAGGTTGCAAGTGGGTCTACAAACTGAAAAGGGGTGTTGATGATGAAGTTAAGAGGTATAAAGAAACACTAATGGAAAAACGGTTTTCTCAAAATGAAGGTATTGATTTCCTTGAAAAAATTTAACCATTTGTTAAGCTTGTTTCAATTCGTATTGTGTTAGCACTAGTTGCTTTACTTGATCTTGAGTTAGAGAAACTAGATGTTAAAACAATTTTTTTACATGGAGATTTGGATGAGGAAATATATATATGGAACAACCAAAAGGGTTTATTCAGGTTCACAATAAAAGGTTTGTTTGCAAAATCAAGAAGTCATGGTATGGCCTAAAGTAGTCTCCTAGGAAATAACACAAGAAGTTTGATTCCTTCATGGTGAGATGCAAATTTACAATAAGTGAGTACGACCATTGTGTTTACTTTAAAACGTTGGAAAATTACATGTTCATTATTTTGGTGTTATATGTTGATGACATGATTTTAACAAGCAAAAACATGGTTGAGATCAATAGGTTGAAGGCTCTGTTGGCTAGGACGTTTGATATGAAGGATCTAGGAGCACCAAAAAAAATCTTGGGCATGCAGATACACAGAGGTAGGAAAAAGTGTAAGTTGTGCTTATCACAACAAAATATGTGGATTAAATACTTATGAGATTCAGTATGAATAATGTGAAACCAATAAAAATCCCTTTGGCTTCCCATTTCAAGCTTTCTTCAATTTTATGTCCTAGTAATGATGAAGAAAAGGAGTATATGTCTCATGTACTATATACTAATGAAGTAGGAATTTTTATGTATGCAATGGTAAGTACTAGGCCATACATTTCACATTCAGTTGGTATTGTCAGTAGATACATGGAAAATCTAGGTAAAGAGCAATGGGCAACAATGAAATGGGTACTTCGATATCTTAGGGGCACAAGTAGTTATTGTATCACCTATAATGGTTGCAGTGATTTAGTTTGTGGTTACGTCAATTCATATTTTGTAGGTGACTTGGACAAAAGAAGATCCACTCCAGGATATGTCTTTACTCTTGCAAGAGAACCTATTAGTTGGATGTAAAAGCTTGAAAATATTGTTTCTTTATCCACTATGGAGGCATAATATATAGTTTCTTCACATGCTTGCAAGGAGGCAATTTGTTTAAAAGGTTTTCTGGGTGAGTTTGGAAGGATGCAAGACAAAGTGAAACTATTTTGTGATAGTCAAAGTGTTATTCATTTGGCTAAAAAATTCAGCTTATCTAAGTAAGACAAAACACATTTCTATTAAATACCATTTTGTAAGACATGTTATTGATGAAGGTGGAGTGGCTATGGAAAAGGTTCATACTCAAGAGAATTGTGTAGACATGTTCACGAAAACAATATTGCTAGAGAATTTGTGATGGTGCCTGGATTCTCTTGGCTTGCAGGAAAAATGATGAATAAATTTGGTCATGATATATCAGGTAAATTGTTTTCAAGGTGGAGATTGTTGAAATGGTACCAACCAATTTCCCACCAACAAGGTATGGAGAAATTTCCTGGCTCCTATTTTTCTAGCTTCAATTGATTAAATCAACTAAAAATAGAATTAGTTAGCTTCACATTGATTGTAAATGATGGAGAGATGATATTATCTATGTAATCCCATAGAGTCAAAGTGAAGGAGCGTGAGATATGGTTGTAAGCCTGAGTTTGGCTATTGTAACTCTCCCTTGAACAATAAGAAAACAAATTATCATTTCCCTATGGATGTTTCCATTTTCAAGGGTTTTACCACACTAATTTGTTGTGTTCTTTGTGTTTGATTGTTGTCTTGTATATTTTTGTTGTTTAATCTTGTTTTGTTTATGCTTCCGCTACCTAACAAGAATTAAGTTGCACACAAAATCTTGTGAGGCTTCTAACTTTGAAATGGAGAAATTCTCATTTGACTAGCTTTTTTGAGTTCACCGTTTGCACTTGTGGAAATTAGAACCTTCATTTGATTTCTAGGAAGAATATCACTAATTTCTTTCAGATGGCTCAATTCTCTACTTGATTGTTGTAAATAGTGGTTGTCAATTTCATTGGTTTAAAGTAATATGGATCCTTCAACGTCCTGAGAGTTCTTATGTTTCCATTGATATGTTCTTTAGAAGATAATTTTGGATTTAAGGGGGCAGACTTGAATTCTATATGAATTTAAAAATCAATATTCCCTACAATGCTACTTCATGATACTACAACATTCGAACATACGCAATGACCCTTTCAAAGGATTGTACATTCCCTTTGCTTATGTGGTGTTCAATCTCTTCTCCTCATACTTTAAACGATCTCTCAATTGTTGTGGCGCCATTTCTATCTCGAGTTATCACCAGAATTATAGTGTTTGGATATTAGCTTTTAGATTCAGGAGATCAACTAACTACTCATGTTTGCAATGAAAATGTCTTCAACCATATTCATGTGTTTTATCAGAAACTATTTCTCCTAACTGGGGCTTCTCATATTCCAATAAATCTTTAAGAGATCCTTAAGAAGGTGGTTACTACTATATTTTGATTCCATCCCAGTTGAAGGTGATTACTACTATATTTTGATTCCATCCCAGTTGAAGGTGATTACTACTATATTTTGAAGCAATTTTAGGAAGCCTCTTGTCTTCCATGTTGTTTAACTTGTTATTATACATTAGGTATCTAGTCATAACCATGCTCTCAATGGGGGAAAGACTTGCCTCTAAGAGGAGGATGGGATAAGGTGTATTTCCTTTAATTTTGAGATTATATGTTATAAAATTCTTTTGGATGTGCTATGTCTTTCTCCAAGATTCTCTAGAAATACTACATCGACTTCACATCCATATAGAATAATATGTTTACCAAGAGTAAAGTTTCTTTTTATCCCATATCCAAAGATATCCAAAAATAGACTAATTATAATTACTTATCCCATATCATTTTATTTGAAAATTTAAATTTAATATATTTTTAGTCAATTATATATTGATATAAATTTATTTAATTTTTTAAGATTTACAAAATTAAAAAATAAAAATAAGAAATGATTTTTTTTTTTTCTATATTTAAAGAATTTAAAATCAATATTAATTTATATAGTAATTAATATTAATTTATAATAATTCATAATTTTTTAGTTAATGATTTTTTTTTTCTTAATTAGTTTGTAAATGTACGTATGGTTTTTTTTCATTAATTTGTTTTGTAAAAGTATGAATGCTTTCTTTTTTTTATTTTTATGTTTCCATTGAAAAATAATGACATAGATTGTGCTCAACATTTTAATAAACATTACTGGTGGGAATTTTCTATATAATGTTTTTCTATATAATGTTTTACTATGAGAAAAAAAATCATATTATTAATATTTTAAATAAAAAATAAATTAATAATAATAAAAAAAATCTTTTTATAATCATTTATACCACCATGTTACTTAGTATAGAAATGGTTAAAATTTGATGTAGAAATTTAATATTTAATTATGATTTAATTCTCTACAACTTTTATACAAATTTAAAGTGAAAATAGAGTTAAAATGTGCATAACTTAAATACTAAGTGGTTTTACAATTGAAAGTAGTCATGTTATTAGGTTTGATGTAATACTCACACATTCAAGAAACTTCAAATTTTTAGTAAGCACTCGAGAAATTTCAAAATTTTAGTGCACATATGAGTAGTTTTTCTCCATGTTTCTTATTATTAAATCATAGTTACTATGTGAATGACGATGCCACAATATTGTTAAATTTTGACTAACATAAAATATTTTAAAATATTCATTCGATATGATACTTATACACTTAATATAATAATCATACACTTAAGAAACTTTAAATTTTTAGTACAATATTTTTTGTAAATACAAATATATATTACCTTGTTTTAGTCGAAAACTTGCATGCTTGAGTATACATGATAGTATGCCAGTTGTTCTGTCATCGTAGTGGAAACCATAATGCATGGATGAGACAATTGTTCATAGTTCCAAAACATTAAGAGAAAATGACAAATGTTGACATACAAACAAGGGGACTTGCCACCTGTTCTGCCACTATCGTGGAAACCAGAACATGCGGTAGACTGAGTGCCCCGACCACTTATTAGACCTAAACCTATCGGACATGAACCAGAGAATAGTGTAGGAAAAATTAGCAAAACTTTAGCCATTAAACCAAAGAAAAAAACCTGTGAGAATGCTAGCCATGGGGCGAGCCCGAGTGTCCATATTGACGGAGTCTGAAGGTGAAGGGTTGGCAGCAAGTCAGGCAATGATTCTTCTCAGGTTCGCTTGACAGGGAATTATACAAGGCATCCATAAGTTTGCTGAAGAAACTTTGGCGGTGCTATTGTTCGGCCAGGTCCCTTCTCATCTCAAAGATTAAGGCTAGGTAGTCTTTTGTGACTCTGTAGGAGTATGGATATGGGTGACTATGGTCATCTTGAGCCTGGTATTCATCCATAGTGGCAACGAAAGAGTCATATGCAACAACAGAGTCCATGACAGGGTCTTCGTTCATGGTGGCGGCAAAATTTTGCCCCGAGTGGTCCTCCATAGGTAAGGCTTCTTCTTCCACAATGCAACCTATTGCAACTGACTCTTGAAAGGGACTTGTGGCGTAGGTTGCGGGCTGGTCCTCTAGGGAGTTTGACGGTAGGAAAGGAAAAAATTCCGCCCAATTGAGCGAAATTTATTCTTCCACTAGGCATCCACCATGGAGACTCTTAGTGCTAGGAGGACGAGGCTCCTGTTGAGCCTGTGCGAACCAATTTTTCCTAGAGGAACCTAGATGGTCCCTTCCTAGAGAAAGATATCGAGAGGCATGTCCCGGGCTGTAGTGAGTGCCATGGAGACCCTCTATACTGGGAGGCCAAGGCTCTGTAGGATCCTGTGCAAACCAATTCTGCCTCGAAGAGCACGGATGGTCCCCGACTCGCGTGAGAGATCGAGAGGCAAGCCCTAGGTGGTTGTGCCAACCAAACCTGCTATAGTAGGATGGCCCTCGTTGGGGCTTGCCTCTTTCTTGTGGCATGGTTGTGCAGAGCACTAGGAAAGCTGAAATTACGGTTGAGGAGGATGAATCTTGGAGAAGAATTAACAGAATGATGTTTTTCTTTTGGACCAAGAGCCCCATATAAAACTTCCCGCATGGTGAAAAGACCAGGAGGGCAGAGGCATTGGTGGATTTGGTAGCCATTAGTGAAGGTGTAATGGCCATAACCAAAATCGTACTGAAGCCAAGGAGTCGAGCCTAGGCTTCGATTAATTCCCAGTGCACTAATCCATGACTCTCATGCAGACTGAAAATCGCGACTGGACAAGGGGGGAGGGTGGTGGCGAGGGGATTTAACTTCCCTCATGATCAACCCTTCCATTGACGCATGTGACCCATGTTTCACCCCATCTAGGGAATTTTTAGTACAATATTTGGCACTCGATAAATTTCAATTTTTTAGGGCACATATGAGTAGTGTTTCTCCATGTTTTCTATTATTAAACCATAATTACTATGTTAATGACCATGTCACAATATTGTTAAATTATGAATACCATAGAATATTTTAAAATATCCATTGGTAGGAAATTGATGAACAAAAATATTTGAATTGTAATACTTTAAAATATCCATTGGTAGGAATGTTGATGAACACAAATATTTGAATCTTAATACTTTTTTACAAGGAAAATTTGTCATTTCTATTCAAAGTCAAAAGGAAACTACATTTTTATGTGTTATTGCACTTACATTGCGAATGAGGTATATAGCTTTCCAAAAAATTAAAAAAACTCACCAATAACTATCATATTCAGAAATTGAAAAAATAAAATAGTAACTTTGAACATAATTTTCATAGAAGAATAGGTCTCATAAGGAATTATTCAAAATGTGTCCTTAGAAACCACTCATCAAGGGAACCTAAAAAATGAATTTATACTCACAAAAAGGTCCTTTGAAGGAACTGAAAAAGACTAAAGATCGACATGATCCATAAATCAGACTCTAAATACAAAGTGTTTGCAAGGAAAGTCCCATGCAGTTCTAGGATAACTGAAACAAATCAATAACCATAGGAGACAAACCAATTCCAATAATTTAAGAAAACACATATTCTATAACTAATTCAATTGAAATAAATAAGTTTCAAAGAAGAGAGAAATACGAACTTACTTGTAGTCCTACATTCGGTGCAGATCAAAATTATGGAACCCGCTCGCTCCTTCTCGAGTATTTCTCCTGAAACCTGAAAAGCTCATGCATACAAGTCTCCAAGAAAAGTAGTTATACTAATAACTTGCTTATTAGTCCGATCAAATATTAAATAAATTCATTGCAATTAGTGTTCTACACACCATATATTTAAAAATTGTAAATCAATCATTGAGAACACAAAATATTGAAGGAATGAGCATCTTATTAATATCAATAGTCTGAAGGCTAAAATTTATCTGCGTTGTCGTGAAACTTCTCTATCGAAAGGACTTGGGTTCCCCCCACCTAAGATTCTAAAATTAGGTAGGTCTCAACCTTTGAAACATTTACATACTTGAGGAGAATTCAAGGGGGCTCATAGTCAGAAAAGGGGGTGTTTAAGGATCACTAGAAACAATGGTTTCCAGGTTGAGAACCAACAAAGTAGGGGAGATTTATGGGATTGCAGACATGTTGGGGATCAACCAACATGTGTTTTCTTTGGTATGCACTCAATCATTACCTTTATCCTCAGATTAAATACTATATTTAAGCCACATTTGGTTAGTTAGAGACAATTAATTAAGGGTAAAAGGAGTTAGTCATCTAACCAAACCCATAACTCAACTTTTAATTATGCAATTTTATTTTTTTTTAGAATTTATTAACATGTACACGACTTTCCTTTGAGAAACCCACGTAAATGCATATTGCATAAATGTCAGGTCGTGTACAAGTTCCAAAAAAGTATTTTTTAGAATAGATCAAGGAGGTATCAGAAAAATGTGTCTGTAATTAGGATAGGGATTAGGCCAATGAGAACATCAATGCCTCAATGAGGGAAATTAACACTATAACACAAAGATGGAAATTGTTCTAGTTTTGCTTTCCTATAAAATCCATGAATCTTCTAAAACCTAATTATTACCACCCTAATTTTT
>ML810014.1:75389-91144 GCA_009831015.1 Picea engelmannii
CCACCACCACCATGATTGAATCATGTTGCTTGCTTGTTCTGGGCAATCCTGTGATAAAATCCATTGTTACCACGTCCCATTTCCATTCAGGAATAGGTAAAGGCTGCAGCAACCCTGCTGGGTGCCTATGCTCAGCCTTAACCCTTTGGCACTCCATACATATGGCGATGTATTCAGCGATTTCTTTCTTCAAACCTGGCCAAAAGTAATGGCTTTTGACTGCTTCCATAGTCTTCTGATATCCAGGATGTCCAGCATAAGCCACGTTATGCATCTCCTTTAGAATTGCCAGCTTCAATTCTTGGACATTGGGTACATACACTCTGTTTTTATACAGAAGTAAACCATCAGCTCCCAAGGTGTAACTTTCCTTGGTTTGTGGTCCCTCACACTGTTGTAGCTTTGCTACAAGACTTTTGTACTACAAATCAGTATTTACAGCTTCTAAAATTATGTCTTTCATCTCAGTCCTGTACATGCTAATGGCTGTAGCATGTAATTCATGCATCTTTCTACTGAGTGCATCAACCACCTTATTTTCTTTCCCCTTGATATGCTTGATATAAAAGTCATATTCGCACAAAAACTCCAGCCATTTGATTTGCCTGGCATTTAAGGTCGGCTGATCAAATAAATACTTCAGACCGTTATGGTCTGTTCTCAACTCGAATCTCTTGCCCATGAGGTAATGTCTCCATTTCCTCAAGGCGTGGATGATTTCTGCCATCTCTAAATCATGAGTGGCATAATTCTTCTCATGTTCCTTCAACTTTCAGGATTCATAACAAACTACAAATCCCTCTTGGCTGAGAACTCCTCCCAGCGCCTCCTTACATGCATCAGTGCACACTACGTAATCCGTGTTTGGATCTACAATCTTTAGGATTGGAGCACTAGTTAGCAGCTGCTTCAATCGCTGGAAGCTGCTCTCACATTCTTCAGTCCACTGGAACTTCTTATCCTTATTTTGAAAGGAAATGATAGAATGAGCTATCTTTGAGAATCCGGCTATAAACCTCCTATAGTATCCTACCAGACCCATAAAAGATCTAACTTATGCCACATTCCTTGGCACTGGCCATTCTCAAATGGCCTGTACCTTCTCAGGATCCACAACGATCCCTTCTTCAGATATAATGTGTCCCAAGTAATGGATCTGCCTTTGGTAAAAAGAGCACTTTCTTAGCTTTGCGTACAACTGGTGTTCTCTCAACACCTGCAACACCATTCTCAGGTGTTGTTCATGTTCTTCCTCTGTCTTGGAATACACCAAGACATCATCCAAGAAGACTATGACAAACTTGTCCAAATAATTTCTGAACACTCCATTCATTAAGCACATGAAAACAACATGTGCATTTGTCAGTCCAAACGGCACCACTGTGAATTCATAATGACCGTACCTTGTTTTAAAGGAGGTCTTGCTAATGTCCTCATCCTTTATTCTCACTTGGTGATATCCAGATCTGAGATCTATTTTTGAAAATATTTTTGCATCTTTCAACTGATCAAAAAGATCATCAATCCTTGGCAGATGACACTTGTTCTTGACAGTAACCTTATTCAACTGTCGAAAATCAATGCACAACCTCAACGTCCCATATTTATTCTTCACGAATAGGACTAGGGCTCCCCAAGGTGACACACTGGGGAGAATGTAACCTTTATTTAGTAGCTCTTCGAGCTGCAATTGCAACTCTTTCAGCTCTGGTGTACTCATTCTATAAGGAGTCTTCGAAACTGGAGGTGCTCCAGGCATCAAATTTATAGAAAAATCAATGTCCTTCTTCAGTGGTAGTCCAGGTACCTCCTGAAATACATCCTTGAACTCCTTGAGTACTTCATGATCTTCCAGATTCGATACTACATCTCGAGATGCTTCTTCCACCCGAGCTGCATATAATTGACAGCCTTTCCGGTAACATTTCTTCAGCTGCATGGCTGAGATTTCCCTCAAAGCCACGGCTTTGGGAATTCCTTGGAATGTTACCCGATTTCCCTCTTCGTTCAGGCATGTGAACCTCTTGTTATGGAAATCCAGAAGGGCATGGTGATGGTCCAACCAGTCCATCCCAATTAAGCAATCGTATGAGCCTAAAGGAAGAATGCTCAATTCAGCCTTACTACTCATTCCTTTCATGTCCACTGAAAAAGACTTAACCAAGCAACCATGTCTCGACATCTTCCTCCTTCTTATGTTCTCCATCGAATGTTGGAGGCTTAATTTTGTTCATCTCCCCTTTCAATTCCTCCTTTCCAGATTTTTGATGTTTTTTGGTAGGGGACGGGCTTGAACTACTGTGTGTCTCCTTGTTAGAATGTCTTTGGGAGAGACTAAGATGTCGGCTACCACTCCTTGACCTACTTCTTCTCGCATGGGTTCTGCGACTCTTTGTCTTACTTGATTCTCTTCCCTTCTCGAGTTTTTTCTCTATTCTTTCCAGGCTCTTCAAAAATTTTAAGTTTAATTCACCCTGTCGATCCCTGACTTTCATGAGCTTTCGACTATCAACTCGGTGAGCCTTGGCCTCTCTTTGCAATCGTTCAATGATTTTCATTATGTGTCCTTCCTTATCCTTCTCTTTTCCATGCCCATTGGAGTTCGATCCTTCGACTCCCAGGTTAACATCCTCTCCTTCCTGATCGTCTTCTATTTCAGGGGTAATCTGCACCTTTCCCCACTCCATACTCGGCGTTGGTTAACTGGAGTCCTGACCTCCGTTGAACTCTGCACACGCACTGTGCAATTAAATTCAATTTTTTTCAGGACATTACTCCTTCCGGAACAATTCATAACATTTATAAGCCAATACGAACAAGAACGAAAGACATTTTGATTCAAATAAGTTTTCTGAGTTCTTGTTCGGCTCTGCAATTTCAGGACTTCATTTTTTGGGTTTTTGAAGCTTTCATTTTCGGCATTTCGGGACTTTTGGGACTTCGGGTTTCGGTCCACGAAGATCCAACAGTTAAATATTCATAACCAGAGTCACCCTTTTTGCAACTCACGATCTCGTGAGTTCGTGAGTCGAAGACCCTCGACTTATTTCCTCTGACCACCGATACCCGAGACGCAACATGGGTATGGCTCCCTCCTCGCTAGTGTCTGCTATGCATGACCATAGTCTAGTGCTAAGTGATAGCACTATTCACTACTCACACCTTCGTGAGTTGTGGCATCCAACCCTGGTACCTCCCTTTCACGAAACCCCGAGAAGCGATGTTGACTTTTCTCCTATCATTCTCGCTACCTCGCGACTTTGCGAGTTTCAATGTCGAGCTCCCATGCCCTTATCTTGCGAGTCCCAAAAATCGTGAATTACTTTATTCTCCAGGTCCAAAACACAGCTGTCTCCCTTCACCACAGTGGCATGTGGTACGTTTAGGAGGGTCCACGTCACTTTTAACGACGTCATCGGGTCCCACCACTCTCGCCTGTCTTCTCGACTCACTGGCACGTGGTACACATTCATGCGTCCAAGTCCAATCCAAGCATGGAATCCAATGGTCAGATTCCCTCCTCAGGTCAATGGCGTAGATCTTTTGGCATTTCAGGGCTTCAGGCGTCATAAGTTCATGCATCCACACATCTTAAACTTCCATTTGCTGAAATCCCAAAATCATTGTCTACTAACTTACCTGATCCTACGGTCAAGTTCTTCTCCCCACGATCTACGATGTAGATTGTTTTCAGGATTTTGGGGTTTCGAAGGTGTTCACCTATTCTCACCTCCCATCTCTGAAAACGTCGATTTCTTCCTCACATTGGACGGTCGTTACAGACCTGGATATTCCCTGAGGGAATCTCATCCATTCATCGAGACTTAGCCACATGCTAATGTCTCGATATTACGGGTCGGGACTTATCAAGGCGAGAGTCCAAGTTCTTGTCAACGGAACTCCCGAATCCCCGATCCCCGATTTCTCGAAATGAGTAATCTCATGACACGTGGCCTCCGTCATTCGGATGGTTCAGATCTATTTCAGGATTTCCACCATGGAAAGTCCCGATCTCTTGTCATCAGGACTCCCGATCTCGTGATTCCCGATTTCCCAAAATGGGAAATCTCATGACACGTGGCCTCTGTCATTCGGACGGTTCAGATCTATTTCAGGGATTTCATCCTTAATCACTGGGGTTTTAACCCTCGGATATCTCTTGACAGATCCAACGACTGTTGGGTTTTCCAACTGAGATCTGATGGCTCAGACAGTTCCTAACTAATTCAGGATTTCGCGTATCGCGATTTCCACACTCCTGTGCAATTTACAAAGGGCTTTAAACCCCATGCACACTTTCCAGATATAACGGTCATGAGCATTCACCATTCCCCCCGAACAAATCCTAAAGCTCCTGCACTTACGGTGTGGATTTCTCTCTCCCTGTGGACTTATACCACACTGGCTACGGTTTCATAACGTCGCTATACCTCCCGAGCTTAAAAACTCGTCAAGTAACTACTTGACACTTTGGAGAAAACCAGGGTCCGAAATTGGCCTTCCAGACCCAATTTCCTTCGCATCCTCGGTACAAAGACCTCTCCACTAGCCCATCTAGGCTCAGTGTCAAAACCTTGGCTCTGATACCAAACTGTAGCGCACCTTTTCTGCTACTAAGGTTTAGTCTCTCTTAAAAGAAGACTATAACACCACTTTGTACATAACTCATACAGATGTTATTTAACCCACATGCATTTAAACCATAAACACATTCAACATAGAGTATTCATATGAATTACTACCATAATCAACAAGCAATTAGCTTTTCATATTAATTCATATACACAGCGGAAATCATGATAACATAAGCAGAAGAGTCATGCAGAAACATGATTAAAACATAAACAGATACTTATCTTTTTAATAGTGGTAGATTCCACCAACCAAGTGCAGGCCTTCCACGAACCTCCTAGCCTTATACCACACTGCTCATTAGCTCAGTAGTGGGTCACCCCCGAGCTGGGACTAAGCTCCACCCCAAGACAAGGAATCCTAGGCTAGCCTGAGTTTACAGGGAAAACAACACATACAATCTGGAAGGTTTCTTCCCAAGATGCCATCTTACGCCCACTACTACCAGACTCTCATTCCCCACATGCTTGTTCCGCCCGGGAGTATACACCTTCACAAGCACAGTCTGTCGGTGTTAACCTCCCTCTCTGGGTCTCGGCAACAGGCTGGATCAGGAAGTCTCAGAGCCTGAAGCTAGTGTTGGACACTCTCTAGAGGGAACCACATCCCAACAAACTCTCTCACCTGCAAGGAGTTGCTCACAGGCCTGACAACCTGCCTCTTCTAACCACAACCACCTCCCTCTCCTGGAGTGAGGGCATTCACAGGCTCAATTACCACCTGCAATGGACAACAAATCATGCGCAATCCATCTCTGCATGACCACTACAGTCAACCGGGAATACAAACTCAGACTTCTCAAACAAACTCAACAATGGCGGCAAGGTCTCACAGTGTTGATTTTCAGAATTGCGTGACAAGCAATTTCCGCAGGGAATTACACAGACTCTCTAGTGCAGAACGGGGAGGATGAACCGAGCTTATCAGAAAGTGAACACAGTCTTCTCGGATCTCATAACAGAGGGTGTACATGGATTTGCAAAGACAAACACAGGATTTTTCCCCATTTCAGAATTGCACGAGGGTCTCTTGCAGAGGTCACACGGTTCACGCTTAGGACAGTCCCGGGTCGAATGGAGGAGAGAGAGCCTTCACGGCTTACCTCGTCTGTTTTATTTTCATGCATTAGGGTCGACACTTGTCACCCTTGAAACTGCATGCGTTCCTCGGAATGCATCACCTTTCTTATGGTTAGGAACTTAGGATAAAGCATAAAATGCACATGTCTTTTTGGAATAATATTAAAATATTATTCTGAGGCTTAAACCCCCTAGGATTAGCCCCTAGGTTTATCCCCTAGGCTCAACACTTAGCCCCTTTTTCCCACCTTCCAGCCCCTAATTCCTTGCCCACTCTATGGATGCTTAGTCCCCCTTCACTCATTCATCATGGTCGGTCTGCACAGGGCGGTGTTTATGTTTTATTAATTGTTCTACGTGATTACATATACAACAACAGGCTTCTATCCTTCAACACTCAGGCTCCCTGGCCTGACAACACAGAAAGGGGGAGATGGATCATTGACGTAGAACCGAGTGCTACCGTTTCCACCACCAAGATCCATCCACGTGAACTATATGAGTCAGAGGAAGGAGAGCACCTTTTTCATTCACAGATGTGGGTGAAGGGTACCCCATTGCACTTCATCATTGATAGTGGTAGCCAGAAGAACCTCATCTCAACAGAGGTTTTCAACCGGCTCGCCTTGCCGACAACACTACACCCGCAACCCTACACCATTGGATGGCTTTGCTAAGGATGTGATATTCACATCAACCAAAAATGTCACATATCATATGACATCAAGCCCTTCAAAGATGAGGTATTGTGTGATGTTGCTCCTCTCGAAGTTTGTAATGTTCTTTTGGGCCAACCTTGTTTATGGAAATGTCATGTTGTATATGAGTCTAGGCATCACAATGTTATTATTAATTTGAACAAGAAATTGTACAGGATACCCAAGGCAGTCCCACCTAGTGTCATTTCCTTGATCTCTGCAAAGTAATGCAGGAAAATCATCTCACAGAGGGGGATTTTTTTCTTCTTCGTGATTCACTCTCAGAGTGAGCGAAAGACCGCAACCACATCCAGGGCCTCCACGACCGACCTCTCCACATAGCAAAAGCAAGTGGATAAGGTCGTGGAAGAATACTCAAATATCTTCTCCTCACCTACCAAGGTCCCTATTCACTTTCAGGTCAAGCATCCCATTGATATGACCTTGGACGCATCGTTGCCTAATGGGACAGTCTACCGCCACTCTCTATTAGAGAATGAGGAGATCAAGTGGAAGATCCAAGAATTTCTCCAAAAGGGGCACATCTATCCTAGATCATCGCCTTGTGGGAGCCCAATAGTGATGGTACAAAAGAAAGATGGAACCTCGCGACTATGCATTCATTATCGGGCCCTAAATAAAATCATAGTCAGAAACCAATAACTGATTCCTCGAATCAACGACCTCCTTGATGAGATCACGGGGCTCAAATACTTCAGTAAGACTGATCTGAAATCTGGCTACCACTAGGTCTCGATAAAACAAGCAGATGTATGGAAGACCACTTTCAAGTCAAAGGAAGGTATTTTTGAATGGTTGGTCATGCCCTTTGGTTTGACAAATGATCTAGCCACTTTCATGAGGATGATGGATGATATCCTGCGACCATTCACCAATACTTTTGTAGTGGTGTATCTGGATGACATCCTCATCTACAACAAGAATTGGGCGGAATACTTTCAACATATTCAACAGGTTTTGCACACCCTGCGACAACACAAGCTATACACCAACTTGGAAAAATGCTCCTTTGGCATGGACAGAGTCCATTACCTAGGAGACATCATTGATCAACATGTTGTACATGTAGATCCATTAAAGATCCAGGTCATCTATGATTGGCCAGCCCTAACCACACTCACCGAGCTTCATATCTTCTTGGGTGTTTCTAATTTCTACCGCAAGTTCGTGTTAGGATTCTCCCATATTGCTTGACCCCTCAGCTAAGTAACCATGGGTGGTGGTAAGGAAAAATTTGTGTGGGGCCGGTCCCAACAACAAAAGTTCGATAATTTGAAGAAACTCTTTTCCTTATCCCCAACACTTTCATTACCGGACCTACAACAACCCTTTGAGATTGAGACAGATGCTTCAAACTATGTTGTGGGCGTTGTTCTCACTTAGCATGGCCACCCTGTGACCTATCATAGTGAGACACTATCATATGTTTTCCGTAAGTACCCTACTTACGACAAAGAAATGTACTCCATTATGCAAGCCTGCCTCCAGTGGAGACATTAAATTATTGGGAAGGTAGAGGATTATCCACACTGATCATAAGCCACTACAGTTCATGTAGACAGAAGGAAAATTGCAGAATGACCTCCATAAAAAGTGGATAACATACTTGTAGCAATTCCACCTCAACATCAAGTATAAAACAAGAAGTAACAACCTAGTCACAAATTTCCTCACTCGATCGCCAATCGTGACACTCACCATGGTGCTATAATATTGCGGCCACAAGACCTCTGGATGGCCCCAACTCTATGAAATAGACCCAGACATTGCCACAACCTACCAAATATTGGAAGCAAACTCAATTGTCATTCATTTCCATCTTCAGGATGGGTTGTTGTGTCATTTAGGCAATATATGTGTTCCATAAAGTGAGCAAGTGAATATCATTTGGGAATCCCAATACAGTCAGGTGACAGGACACTTTGTCATTGAAAAGACAGTGACAATGTTGTAGAAACATTTTGACTAGACGAAACTTTGACAGGATGTCAACAAGTATATGAGGTGTTGCACTACCTGTGTTATTTCCAAACCAACCACTAAGAAACATGAGAATCCATCTCAATGTACTACATGTCAGGTCTTCCCATGCACCAAGAGGGGAAATGACTGTGTTTTTGTGGTTATTTATCTCTTTTCTAAGATGGCAATTATGGCTTCCTGCAAGAAGAACATCACAATAGAGGCCACTTCTAAGCTCTTCTTTGAACGAGTCTAGGTACATTTTGGAATCCCGCAAACCATTGTCTCAAATCGTGACATTCGGTTTCCTAGCACACTCTAGTCGAGCCTCTAGTCACTACTGGAAACCAAGCTCACTATATCCATGAACTTCCACCCCCCAAAAAATGGCCAAACTGAGGTCGCAAATCAAATGATCATGCATATCCTGCGCATGTACAATTCAAAGCACCCCCACACATGGAATGAGAGTCTTCCCTATGTTCAACATAGCTACAACCGAGCCCTTCATAGCTCAACCGGCCATAGACCCTTTTAGGTTTGGTTGGGATTCCAACCATTGGGTCCCATGGATGTTGAACTACCCCTTGCGTCCACCTTGACCGACTCATCCCTTGCTCCAACTAAAGCTGACAAAGCCACTTGGTTCATTGAGAATATCCAACACATCCTCCAATAGGTTCAGGATATTCTATAAAATTCCAATGCCAACTACAAGCAACTCCATAATCAACACCAAGTGCCACATAAGTTTAAGGTGGGCAACAAAGTTTGGTTGCACTTGTAGAAAGAACACCATATAGGCCCCCATCAGAATATTTGTCCACTCTATTATGGGTCATACACCAAAACCAAGGTTGTGTTTGACAATTGTTTTGAGCTCAACATTCCTCCTTTCCTTGGCCTGCACTCAATGTTCAACAGGATCTCCTTCGCTCTTATTTCCCACCATTATTGGACACCTCAGAGATAGCAGTATAATTGACACCAACAGAGCTCAACCTTGACTACATACAAAACGAATCCAATGATCATATTGTGGACACATAGGTCAAGGGAAATTTCCAACAAAGGATCCAACTTTATCGAGTTGTCAAAGCAGGGCATCTCCTGCACCAAGGCAAGTGGCTCACCCAGGGACAAATCCAACATAAATATTTTCATCTGATGGGGAAACTCAACACAATGGAGACCATTGATTCCTAAGGGGGGAGGATTGATATAGATGGACGTCGGTGATCTCCCACCTATTCCAACTGGATCATTTTGGTGGTTTTCCAGTTTGGCAGTTTTTTCCTAGTTTTTAGGTCTGTGACTTCCGGGGTCGTTTTGCGGCCCTAAAAAACGTTTTTAGGGATCGACACAGTTATAGTATAGAGAGAGTCAAATTCTAACGGAAACATGTGTATTCCTCAAATAGACCTTTCCAATGGAATATCATGCACCTAAAACAAATAGCATAAGAAAAAGTTATGACCCCGAGAAGTTGATGTACTAACTTACCCCAATGGGGCCCACATGACTTTTGGTGCTTCATCTCCTAGGGTGAGGTTTTTGGATTTCTAGGGTTTTTGGCATTTCTTTTTATTTTAAAAAGGCCTTCAAATCCTCATTGTAATCATCATCTTGTGAATGATCGCAACCATCGCATCTCTTCTCAGAGTTAAGCCACCACCATTCAAGAAAGCTTGTTTTCTGCTACATTTTTCAATTTCAATTTATTTTCTTATTGAATAGAAACCATTTTTACTGTATCTTTGTTATTCTATGTTAAGCATATTTTAATAATATGTATTCCTTTCATTCTTCTCAAAAAATCCAGATCACTTTCACAGTAAATTATTCATCAATTGCATGATCCCATTGTTCGACAACACATGTATTCCAACAGAGGACGGACACCTTTAATAAGCACTCACATAACCAGATCAAATATCAACACACCGATGTTTTCACATGGTAAAACCCTTACGGGGAAACATCCACGACCCCAACCAACGCGGTCACTTGTAGCAGTTTATTAATGCAAAGAAAAATATTACAGAGAGATTTTACAAGAGAGTTTCTCACAATCGATCATTGACAAATGACCCTCCATGCTCTTTAAATAGAGATCATGGACCAATCGGTTGTTAAGCCATCGATCAATGGCCATTAAGATCAAGGAGAGTATGAACCATCATATCACTCTATGTCGGGAACATATCATGACCATCGAATTTCCTAACTACAAATGCATACTAATGCATACTAAATAAACACACTAGAAAGCACAATTTTACCTAATGACACAATAGACCAAGTAGATCTTACTAACTCCAAAGCATCTAAATATCCTAACATCCCCCCTTAAGAACAACTTGGGATAGGATTGAAGGATTTACAATAGTGACACAATAGGATAAGGAAGGAGGCATTAGAGCCTATTCCCCCTTAATGACAACTTCCTAAACTCCTAACATAGATCGAAGTTTGGAAAATTTCGCTTCTGTAAGATACTTTGTGAAATCGTCTGCAACTTGATCTTCTGTAGGGAAAAAGAGCACTTAAATAACTTGATCATGAATGAGATTTCTAATGAAGTGCATGTGTATCTCGATGTGTTTTCTACACTGATGTTGAACTGGGTCTTTGGCGAGCTTGATGACACTCTGATTGTCACACCAAAGGCTGGTTGGATGCTAGTGCTAGAATCCAAACTCTGAAAGGATTTGTCAAAGCCACGGGGCTTCCTAACTTGCATTTACCATTGCTCGGTACTCTGCTTCTGCTGAAGAAAGTGAAATAGCCTGTTGTTTATTATAGGCCCAAGTGACAGGTCCTGAACCAAGGTTGAAAACATAACCTGCAGTAGACTTCTGATCATCAGGGTCACCGGC
Organism: Picea engelmannii; assembly: GCA_009831015.1. NCBI lineage: Eukaryota > Viridiplantae > Streptophyta > Pinopsida > Pinales > Pinaceae > Picea > Picea engelmannii. The sequence continues at coordinate 86,661 of ML810014.1, forward strand.
CCAATCTGAATCAGTGAAACCAACCAATAAAGGATTCCCCCTTGAACTATAATGTATCCTGAACTGAACTGTACCAAAAACATAGCGAAGTATCCTTTTAGCTGCTTTCCAATGACTTTCATGGGGTGTTTGCATATATCGGGCAGTAAGACCAACAACAAAGGAAATATCAGGATGGGTATGAGTCAAGTATAAGAGGCAACCAACTAAATGACGGTACAGGGTGGCATCGACTTCAGGAGAAGTACAGGTGGCAAAAATCTTGACTCCAGACTGGAAGGGAGAAGGGGTTGGTCTCTAATCTTCCATGTGAAAACAACGAAGAAGGTCATAGGCATACTTAGACTAGGAAAGAAAAATTCCTTCATTAGTTTGCAAAACTTGGAGGCCAAGGAAATAGTTCAAAAATCCTAAGTCTGTCATTTCAAATTTCTTCTTAAGGTTGGTTTTCACATGGTTTAAATTTTTTGAGTCACTACTAGTAAGGATAAGGTCATTAACATAAAGGACAAGGATTATGAGATGGCTTCCTACTTTCTTGGTATAGACATTAGGATCAGAATGGCATCTAGAGAATCCAGTGGCAATAAGAAAGCTATCCATTTTGGCATACCAAGATCGGGGAGCTTTCTTGAGACCATAAAGAGATTTCTTGAGGCAACAAACAAGGCTAGAGTCATTCTGGACATAGCCAGGAGGTTTTTCCATGTAGATTTCTTCTTGCAAATATTCATGCAAGAAGGGGGATTTAACATCCATCTGATGGACCTCCCATTTATGTGAGGCAACAAGGGAAAGAACAAGGTGGATGGAATTCATTTTTTCTACAGGGGAAAAGGTTTCATTATAGTCAATTCCTTCAACTTGGGAAAATCCTTTGGTAGCTAACCGAGCCTTGTGTCTTTCAACACTTCCATCTGATGCATACTTAGTTCTGTAGACCCATTTGCATCTAACAAGTTTTCTTCCTTTTGGAAGAGGTACAAGATCCCAGGTATCGTTTTCCATTAAAGAACGATTCTCTTCATTCACTATTTTATCCCAATATGGATGACCTGAAGCTTCTGCAAATGTCTCTGGATCATGAGTTTCTGAAACTTGAGCCAAAAGAGAAGAGGCTTGTTAGAACTGTGAACGTGTCCGACGCTGATATGAAGGATCATCGACAAGATCACCAGCTACTTCTCGTGTTGAACAGACACATCTAGGAAGCGGTGGAGTTGGTGTTGGTTCAGGTTCAAAGGACTCATTTGGAGGAGGGTGAGTAGGCAGAGGTGGATTTTCATCCTCACTTTCATCATATGAAGAAGAAACCAGATCATAAGAAGTCACAAACACCAAAGATGACTCACAGGCCAAAGAAGGTACAATCGCCGAATTAGGCTAGCAGGCCAAGAGATTTTCATCAAATTTAACATTTCTTCTAATAATAATTTTATTACAATGTGATTGAAGAAGTCTGTAACCTTTGGCATCTTCAGAATAACCAACAAATATACACTTCTCACTTTTAGGCTATAATTCTTTCCTTTTCTCATCATGAATGTGAGCCCATGCTATACTGCCAAATACACGGAAGTGACTTACATTTGGTTTAATTTTAATCCAATCTTCTTATGGTGTTATATTTTTAAGAGCCTTTGTGGGAGTGTTATTTACTATGTAATTTGCACAGTGGATGGCTTCCGCCCAATACTTTAGACTTAATCCCTTAGATTGGATCATACAATTAGCCATTTCTTTTAATGTGTGGTTCTTTCTCTTAGCAACACCATTTTGTTGTGGTGTATATGGAACAGTGTGTTGCATTTGGATTCCCTGTGTAGTGCAGTAGCTTGTAAAATTATTGTTCACATATTCCCCTCCATCATGTGTTCTTAACCTTTGAATTTGATGTCTAGATTGCTTTTCTACAAGGGCCTTGTAGGCCAAAATCTTGTCAAAAACTTCACTCTTGAGTTTTAAGAAGTAAACCCAAGTACGTCTGGAAAAGTCATCAATGAAAGTTAAGAAATACTTGCACCCAAAAAACAAAGGAGAAGAAAGTGGACCACACAAATCACTATGAAGAAGATGCAAAGGACCCGAGGCATGCCAAGAGGCATGTTTGTCAAAATTGTCCTGATGATGTTTTCCGAGAACACAACCGGCACAAACACCATCTCTGCATGAAACAAGAGGAAGACCAGTCACCATATGTTAATTACATAGTTGTTGCAATGAGCGATAGTTTAGATGACCAAACCGCTCATGCTAAAGTTTGCTCAAGTCATCGCTATGAGCAACAAAAACTGATGAAAAAGATGATGACCCAAAGTTGTCAAACTTGTACAACCTAGTAATATCATCAACAATTCCATTTGCAAGAACATGCTTAGGATCTTTTAGATCCTTGATTACAGCTTGGTGAGGTGAAAAATTGATGGTTTTATCTTCACCTGAATGAGAGATTTGATATACTGATAGAAGGTTACAAGAAAGACTTGGAACACATAATACATCATTGAAATGACCATTATATACTTGAATTGTTCCAGATCCTACAACACTAAGATATCTATCATCACCAACAAATATTTTCTTGGTGTTATATTCATTTAGAAAAGAAAATATGGCTTTATCCTTAGCCATATGATAAGATGCTCCTGAATCAATAAGCCACTCATCATAAGAAGAAGTAGTAGTAGAATTTGAATTGAAGGAGAAACCAGAAGCAGAAAGTGCATGTTCGTGAGAAGAAGTAGAATCAATATTGATGTTGTGCTTCTTCATCGCTTCTTTTAAAGATGCCATCTTCTTGAAACATTTGGACTCATCATGACCATCTTTATCACAAAAGTTGCAATGTCTGTTAGTATTCTTACTTTTATATTTTTCTCCTTTGTCACCAGTAGGAGCTAAAATTGTCTAAGCAGGTTTGGGACCCTTATGTTGTTTGTTTTTGTAGTGAGGATGTTGCTTCTTGGGATACTTGGGTTTATATTTATATTGGGAAACTAAGGATTTGTTGGAGGGACCTGTAGTGTTGATCACTCCAAATTGTACAAGCTTATCTTCCTCATGAATCAAAGAAGAACAGAAGGACTCAAGACTGGGTTTTTCTTAAGCTTCTTCCCCTAGAGCCTCTCTCATGGCATAAAAGGTAGATACAAACACAGAATATGAACTACCTAGCTTAGAAAGAATAAGATAGATGCAACTCTCTTCCTCCATATTTATATTACATCCTTCACATAAAATTCTGAGTGTTTTAAACCTAGATAGATTGTCTCCAAGGCAAGAAAAATCATTTGGACTCAAGGTCAATATTTGATTTTCTAACTGTTGTGCTCGAATAATATTGAGTTTGTTAAGCCCTAATATTGTCTCATTACCCCTTAATTGAGGCATATTATATTAGTAATGTTATTTTATTTATGTCGGCTTTAGGCCATTAGTTGTAATCATACCTCCTAGTCTCCTATATATACCAAGGAGACATTTTCATTTTGAATCATCTTGTACTTAAACATTTAAGTGGGGTAAAAGGAGGTTTCCCCCTCGAAGAGGCTTATTATTTGAAATTCTCTCTTTTTCAAGGAGTTGAGTATTTTTTCTGAATATTTTCTATGCTATATTGATATTTGGTTCTTAACATATGGTATCAGAGCTCAAGGTCTTGGGGTTTCGCTGCTACATCTGAGACACCGTGGAATTTTCACTATAACTTTTTTTATACAATGTTTCAGAAGGAACGTCTTGGAGGATGTTTATTATATGGATCAAGGTACGTTGGGTTAAAAATTCATCTCCTGAGGCCTTATACTTTCAGAGATACATCTTGTACAAGATAGGGTTCTGGAATCATCCTGAAATGAGTCATTGAGGAATTTTCGCTATAAAACATTTTCTGTAATGTTTCAGACCCTAAACTCTGGAGGACATTTACAAAAATTAGTAATATATCTGTGGTAAAAATTCCATCTTCTGGGTCATCTTAAATTTGTAGATAAACCTTGTGTAAAAAAGGGTATTTGATTAGTCTTATTGACTAGTCTCAAGAAGGTGTTCTAGGTAAAACAATCATAACTTTTTTCTAGAGTATCCAAATTGAGTGGGACTGGTTTCATTGGATCGTGGACAGTCTTTAGTATTTTGGGTGCGAGTTTCAGAATTTGATATCAATTATTTTGTGCGGAGCATGCTATACAAGTGAGATCTCCTGGAAAGGCCAAAAATCAGCAAGTTGTGAGGAAGTTACCATAAATTCCACTTGGCACATCCAATTTTGATCAGACCTGTGGCATTGCAGAGAAGAAATATCAGAGAACTACCTAAAATAAAGTTTCATACCCAGAAGGTATGAAACTTGGGAGATACAATAGAAGAAATATTGTCTAGCAGAACCACCTCAAAATCAAGGTTCAAAAGTGATACTTGGCCAACATGCCACCCAAAAAGGGAACTTCTACACCAAATAAGCCTCCAGAAAATCCTACTTGGAC
>ML810014.1:95329-116914 GCA_009831015.1 Picea engelmannii
GGCTTTAGGCCATTAGTTGTAATTATACCTCCTAGTCTCCTATATATACCAAGGAGACATTTTCATTTTGAATCATCTTGTACTTGAACATTTAAGTGGGGTAAAAGGAGGTTTCCCCCTCGAAGAAGCTTATTATCTGAAATGCTCTCTTTTTCAAGGCGTTGAGTACTTTTTATGAATATTTTCTATGCTATATTGATATTTGGTTCTTAACAGAGTTTACCAAACACAGATTCAATCGTGTCCCAAGCTTCTTTGGGGTCGTCAATATCTTGAAGGTGGTACCTTAAATCATGAGAGATGAAAATTTCAATTATTCCATGTGCTTCATCATTCCTATTATCCCACTTGGATTTATTATCAACATCAGTGGGTGATTTTTCCTTTCCCAAGGTAATCTGGTACAACCCTTTACTTCTTAATAAATATTCCATATGAGATTTCCATTAGAAGTAGTTGTTGCTGGTAATCAAGACAGTACTTGTAGAATCCATATTAAATATGCAGATAATGTGGATTTAAAAACTGAAACTGATGATCTGGATGGAAAGAGATCAAAAAGTTATGCGGTTTAAAAAAAAAACGACAATGAAAAAAGACTTTCGATGTTAGAGTTATTCCATTTAAAAAAAAGAGGCACAATCAATAACCAAATGACCACGTGATTGTGTAAGTTTCTTTATGAAGTGACCCACTTTTATAAAGAGAAGTGGGGATCACTTTTACAATGAAGTTACTTTATAACATAAAAGTTGCATGCAAAATAAATAACTCTAAAATAAAATATTAAAGCTACTTATAGTGATTCACTTTTATACTTGAAGTGAAATACACTTTACAATTTTAGCATGAAATTTTTCAAGAAAAGGTAACAAAAGAGAGACTTGAACTCAAGACCTCTTACTTAATAAGGCAAATTTTAACCAAATGATCTAGCAAAACATATTGTAATGTTTAGAAGGAGGATTGTGGGTGTTGTTGTTTTTGTTTTTGTTGTTGTTGTTGTTGAAAAGCGTGCTAAAAAATAAATCTTTTCACACAAGAAAAAAATTTCTCTTCTCGATGACAACAAGGGTTAGATCTCGGTTAGCTTACCCAGAAGATGCACCTTTTCCTATTTGTTTCTAATTTTCCTAGATTGCACAGGGCTTGAGGAAAAGAGAATACACAGATCTAAAAGGGAAACAACCCTGAAATAAATAAAACAAAACCGGAATAAAACCAAAATACTATGCAAAAATTTAAAAAAAATGCGTATTCAAGCTTTATACCTTTGGATCTAACTATAATGGTCGTATCTTGGGAAAACATAAACCTTTTCAAGTGAAACGAAAAGTGTTCCTAACTGAAATGAGCACTCTGGATGCAATGGGACAATCCTCTTAGCCTAGAAATGTATGGAAGTGATAGAAAGTGGATATGAGGAAAATTGACTTCACGATCTCAATCTATAACATGAGCAGGTCTTCAAACAACCTTTGATACCATGTTAGACAACACAGGTATTCCAACAAAGGATGAACAACTTCAGTAACCACTCACATAAATAGATCAAATATCAACACACCGATGTTTTCATGTGGTAAAACCCTTATGGGGAAACATCCACGGCACCAGCCAATGCGACCACTTGGAGCAGTTTATTAATGCAAAGAAAAAGATTACAGAGAGATTTTACAAGAGATTTTCTCACAATCGACCATAAGAAAATGACCCTCCATGCTCTTTAAATAGAGATCATGGAACAATCGGTTGTTAAGCCACAAATCAATCGTCGTTAATATCGAGGAGAGTATGAACTGTCGGATCACTCTATGTCGGGAATATATCGTGACCATCAGATTTCCCAACTACAAATGCACACTAATGCATACTAAAGAAACACACTAGAAAGCACACTTTTACCTAATGACACAATAGACCAAGTAGATCTTACTAACTCCTAAGTGTCTAAATATCCTAACACCCATGTAAATAAAAAATATCTTAGTCCATGGCTCATAAACATGTGTGCGCTTATTTAGGTGGTGTATTGGGTATGTGTGCACATCTTTTGAAACCTCATCCTTTTAAATTCCAATCACTTACTCTTCCATATGTTAGCTATAAAAATATTCATGGTGCCAATTATCATAAATTGAGCTTAACTTAATAGAATTATATCAAAACAATATCACATTTTCAACTTCATTATAAACAAAATCATCCCAATTGTTGACAACACAAATTTCAATGTGAAAACTTCACCCACTGAGGAAAAAAGTACATGCTTTTTAATAGAAACTATCTAGTAAAATCCTTATAATTATATAATAAAAAAACCCTTTAATTTTCACAACAATCATAGCTTGAATTGTTGAGATAATAAAACTAACTTCTAATACAATGAGCTAGATTTTAGAGCACAATACAAAGATAGTTTTCCTCCTATGTTGATATTCTCTATCTTTCTATCTATCTGTGTGTGTGTGTGTATTTTATAATCCATTGTCTTGCTTGGTTATTCTAATAACCAAGAAATAACAACGATCATAGCCCAAATTATCGAGATAACAAAACAAACTTCTGATACAACGAATGTGGCATCCCCAGATCCCTCCTGGACAATGCCACATAAAAAATCCGAACTATGATACTAATTTAATTAACAAAAATTATTTGCAATCTCACAAATTAATGCAGAATAAAAAAAACTGTATATTTACAACATATATAGAAGAAAACATAAGAATAAATGAATAAATATTAACACAACACATAAAATTTGAACACAATAAACACTTATCTTTGGTAAAAATAACACCAATTGTCTACAAAACTTTCATAATCCTCCCATCCTTATACCTCACTGCTCATAACTCTCAGTAGTGGGTCACCCCTGAGTTGGGGATAAAAATCCACCTGGGTACAAGATTCCTAACTAGGATAAGGTCTCTCAGACAACATAAACTTAGACACAAGTTCCAACTCAAACTAACAACATATAGTCCCTCATTCCCCAAATGTCTGTCCCACCCCAGGAAGTGTGCCCTTTCCTTGCTCAACAGTCCTTCGACTACCCCACTTCCCTTCCAGGGCTTCATCAACAGGACATACATGAAGTCTCAGAGCCCTGTAGCTTCATCTTAGCACCTTGGGAAATCAATTCCCAACAGTTCTCTCACCTGGAGAGAATTCTCATGGGCTTGAAAACCCACCTCTTCAGTCTAGTTACAAACCCGTCCATGGTACAAGTACAGGTACAGGTATAGGTACAAGTAATGGAAACATGAAGGTACAGATGAAATAAATAAGGTGAGGTGAGAATAATGATGTAATGATGGATAAATGAACTAAATCCCCCCAATTATACTTTCATTCTCACAATTTGAAACTTTTCATGTTGGGAACTAGCTTGGGTCCACATGGGATACGTTTCCCAATTTAGAACCTAGGATATATTTTATATCCATAGCTTTAAACTTTAGAATTTAGGAATATTAATAAACTATTCCTTCGGGATTACTCCCCCTTAGCTTAGCCCCTTAATCTTAGACTCTTAGCCCCCCCTTTCCCATTCTAGTGGATTTTATCCCTTGATACTATTTTACCTGGTAGGTCTACAGTAATGATGTGTTTTCATTAAAAATCGAGTGTGATTACATTTTACAAATATAGTATCACTATCATTTTTATCTTATGTCTCTCCATACTAATAGCCACACATGCAATCTAGCCCCAAAGTATCCTGGCTCACCAACCTATATGTACAATTACGTTAATATTTAAAATTGGGGTTTGACCTAGGGGTATTACAATGACATAGATTTTAGATCACAATACAAAAATATTTTTCCTCCTACCTTGATATTATTTATCTATCTATATCTCTGTGTATGTGTGTGTGTGTGTGTGTGTGTGTATTATATAATCTATTGGCTTTCTTGATTATTCCAATAACCAAGAAATCCCTTTCCTTTGTGCTTGGTTTATCCAACTTGGGGTTCTTTGGTGATGGTTGGGGTATCTACAACCAACACTATATTTCCCTGTAATTCTTGGTATCCTCCTATATACTCCTTTATAATTGCTTATTTCTTGATTTCTTTTTTATTGTGCTTCTTTAGGATCATCGAATTTAGTAGAATCCTTGGTTTCTAGTTTTTCTTCAATTATGCTTCTTCACTACTATCAGGTATATACATTGCAATTTTGGTTTATTTTCTTTGTGATGCTTGAGATGTCATTTATTTTTGGTCCCAATACTTTTGTACTTACCTACTTCCTCTCATTATATCTACTTTGATATTCTCTACTAAGGGATTTTACTCTAGGATCCTTGTGCACCTAGAAAATATTGTTTGTATTTCTTCTTTTAACACTCAATCCTTAGGTTGAATTCCTAGGTGATCGATATTCTATCCAATACTTTTTATATAAACTAATTTCCCCATGATTTATGATTGAAATTAGAACCACACAAATATTATTTTAATTGGATTTTTGTTGATGTCAATGTTTCTTCTAACTCAGTTTCACTCAACAGTTGGTCAAAACCTTTACTTTTCTAAACAATTTAGGATCCCTAGGGCCTATGTCCTTCTAATTTTCCGCCAATATCTCGAATTCCCTATATTTATGTTCTTGTAATTGGTATAAGTGTTCCTATAAGGTCACATATTCTATGATTCTTTCTTCTATGTTGAATCTTCATGGCTCAAATGTTTCCATGGTATATACTTCAGGCTCAAACTTTACCAAGTTTCTCTCTTAGAGTTGTATTTTCTAGAAAACCACTTCATATAGGTCTGCTATTTTACTTGTCATTTTTGTTTCCATGTCTTTCTTGTCACGTTTTTATTTTTAAATGTATTTCATTGTGTTATGTAGTTCCTTCACTTGCACTATCCATTCTAAGTGCATCTTTCTTTCTACTTATTTTTCCATTACTGTCTCCATATCCTGGTGTATTTGTATCATTATTGTTTCTTTCACCATCTATGCTACTTCCATTTTACACACTTTTTCTATATTTTCTTCAATTCTTAGAAAAATTTCTTGTTCTTCTATGATTCCCCTTAAAATATATATAGTGGGGAACTTGATTCTTGATATATGTTCTAGTCTTTTTATCTTCTTTTGAAGTACCTATATTTTATTTTCCTTAACCTTAATATCCTTTTGCATTTCTTTGTAAACAAAATTTATCATTTGATGGAACATCCATCCAATTTGTAAATTCTCATCTCTTGAGGTATCAACCTATAACTAATGTAGGGTGTAATACGAGGCCCCCATTAACATCTTCAACTTTTTTAATACTTTTGGTATGACTATTGTTGTGGTTATGACTCTTGTATCCTTGTCATATGAAATTTTTATATGTGATATGTCTCTAGTATCTTCCTTTTGACATGATATCGTGCTTCAAATTTGTCTACTATTCATTTTCCTATTGGTGTATATTTTGTATAAATTTCTCCCTTTTCCCAAAAATTTTAGTTGTTACAAGGTCATGTTTAAATTTGGTTTCCTTTCTGAAAGTGGATATATGAATAGTTGTAACTCGTTCCCTTGACTTAACTTATTTACTTGGTTATGAAATCAATTGGGTTATGGAACTTCCCTAACTTGGAGCCCCTAAATATCTCTTATTCTTTTCTACTAGTTTTATGCTTCCTTATATTCCTTACCTTACTCCTCTTGTCACTTATATTATATTCTTAATTTATCCTTATTTCATATTCTTTTTTATTTTTTGTTTCCTTTTTCTTTGCTACTTCTCACTACCTATTTCATTCCTCTACTACTTGTTCCTCTAATCCATATATATTTTATTTTCTTTGTATGCTTTCATTTCTTTTTCCATTCTTCATTCTTCCATATGCTTATCATTTTCCCATTCAGTCTATTGTTATTCTATTTCTTCTTTTTTCTTTGTCTCCTATGCTTTTGTCTCCATATCCCTTTTTTTTCTTCCATTTGCTCAATAGTTTCTCATCCTACTTATTTTTGTATTTTCTTCTCCTTTATTTTCCTCTTCTTCCATGTTTCCTCCTTATTATATAGCCTCATTATCGATATTGGAATATTTATTATTATAATAATTACTTTCTGGATCAAATTCATCCTTGTCATATTCTATTATTTCCATCTATTATGATTTCTATGCAATAGTATCATTGACTTGGAATCCTTCTTTTGTATTTCTACTTTCTACCTCTTTAGCTTCTTTTTATGTTTCTTTTGGGATTTTCTTCTTCTAGTCTATCAACAAAATTTCCTCCCCCTTTCAAGTCTTCGTCTCTTCCTTTTTTCTTTTTCCATCATCTCTTGCCACTTTTTTTCATTTTTTCTACATCCTGGACCTCCTTAATATTGTCTCAATTATCCAATTGATATTGGATATTGATTCATTTATTTTTCAATAACATGACATTTGAATGATATTTGTTGGTTATATTTCGATATTTCTAAGTCTTGATCCATATCTTCTATTTGCATGTTATCATATTTATTCCTATCTTCATTAGAAATATTCATTAGAAATATTCCAAGTATCTTTGTACTATTTAAGTATCTCCATTAGTGCATTATATATTGCTTTTCCTAGATTCATTTCTTGCTATATTTTTTCACTCTGAGTTTCATTTGGTTCTAATATATGAGTTGAATCTAAGGTATATCCTTCCTTTCCTTATATTCTCAATTTTTCCCATCCCTTCTTATTGGGAGGGAATCTAGTACCCTTTCCATTCTTGTTTTGGTGACCATTCTTCACACTTTCTCTAGTTTATTGTTTTTGTCTTTACTTTAGTACCTACTACTTCCTTTCTTATGACATTTATGTCTTCTTGAACTTGTTCTATTTTTTTCTTACTCATTAATGGTGGTCTTTCTTATTTTGCATCTTCTTAGAGTGCTTCATTTTATTATCCTTTTGAATTCTTATATGTTCCCCTTCCTATCTTCTCTATTTTATGGTTGAAATGAATTCCTAAACTTCTTGGTCAATGTATACATTCCATTGGTCTTGTTCCTTCATTGTTTACACTTCTAGGTCAATTGCATTCACTCATTCCAATGGTCTTGTTCCTTCATTGTTTACACTTCTAGGTCAATTGCATTCATTAGGGTTTTATGGGTTTTATTTTCTTATAGTTGACTAATTCCTCATTTGACATATCAAAGATAAATATTCCTTTCTTATCACCATTAAGTCCTTTTGATTCTAATTCTTGGATGTAATCATTATAAATTTGTAGGATTTTCGTTTCCAATCCTTGATTTCCTAATATGTGTATTCTTCTCAATTCCTCTTCTATGTATAGTTGTATATTCCAACCAAAATCACCCTTCATGTACCTCTTTGTTTTCATATTCATGGGGTCATAAAACTAAAATTTTAGTATAATGAAATTAGGATTTAGTTTGTAGTTTTATATAGCTAACTATTCTATTTCATTCATTCTGAATACTTCGCCTTCCCAGGTTTTTGGTGGTTTCAAAGGTGCATCTTTATACTTCTTCTATAAAGAGTATGTATTTGTAATCACAACTTGCTTACATTGTTATCTGAGTGATACTATGCTTCTCACATATTTTTGAAAGGTTGTGGGGTGTTCATGAAATCCCCAAACCATAATTTATAACTATTCTACCATTTGAAACCAATCGTTGATTGCTTCTATCCATAACCAACCCTATGTTTCAAATCTCGAGATTTCATTATCCTTGTTCCCTTCCATTCTTTGGCACCATCCAAACACATAATCCTTTACATCTTGATAAAATTGTGATAGGTATGTTTCCCACATCCTTGTGCAATGATAGGAAATTAGCATATGTGCACATCCCAAATTTTTTCTAACCCTCAAGAGTGGAATCATTAATACTAGGAGCCAAAATAAATAGCTATACATGAAACAATTAGAGTGGGTATTTTCCTTTACCTTTTGAGGTTGGTGGTGAAGTTTATCCATTATTATTTGTTCCTATTCAATGATATTCTCATGTTTCATAATCCAAGATAAAAGATACAACCATTCCCTTGGCCAAAAATTTCCATGTTCCTGTGAAAACTTTCTATTGAGTAACTAGAACTAGGACTTTTGGTATCTAAGCCTGAGTTTATTAGTGGTGTACTTTGGATTATTCTAGTTTGTCCATCTTGACATTTCTAGCTTTCCTTGGAACCATACTAGATATGTTTTTTCCCTTTATTCAAATATCTCTTTGTCCCAGGTTTTATCCCTCGCTGGAAATTAAATACATCCCTTATTGAGTATTCCACTATGAGTATCAAGGTTTTGATTTTATTATCCCAAATCACCTTTATTTCTAGGTCATTGGCTTTAGTTGTTGAGTATACTAAACCTGGTATTTCTACCTCTCTATGAATGCACCCTACTTGATATACCCTAGACAACATGGGTGAACATTGATTATGTCATACTTTTGGCATCCATTATTCTTTTGAGTAGATACTCATATAGAATAATTTTGTCTCTATATCTGAAATCATCATTTTGGATATTCTACTTCTTCCCTCCTTTCTCCTTTTCTTGGCTTCTCTTGTTGATTTTCATATTCTCTTACTTATAGGTCATTTGATTTATCTATGTGTTTTAATATCACTAGTATTTATGTTATTGTATCACTGTATCATTCCATCCTAAATTTTCCATAACTTCATGTTATTTTTGTACTATCACACCATATTTTCCTAGTTACGTGCTATTATCATAAATTCTCAATCATGTTGTATATTTACTCCATATTTTACATGATATTATCATAAATTCTCAATCATGTTGTATGTTTACTCCATATTTTGTTATTGAGGAACTTTTTCTTACTTCTAATTTTATTTTTTTCAATGACCATGTTTCTAATATATTGAATACAATTGTTTCTAATGTATTGAATATAATTATTTGGTGGTTATTTCAACTTATCGATACATTCCATCTTCACATGATGTTTATTATGAGACCAACCATAGGTATGACCTTCCATTATGATTTTCATCATATCATGAAATGGTTCCCCGACCAAAATTCATGTACTACCTCGTATGTTCTCTCTATAAGTCCCTTATCACCATTATTTTCCTTCCCATTAGATCTCTTTCCATTGGGATTTTGTGGGATTTTACATATATCACTTCTTTTGATAAGTTGTGTCCCTCCTCACTTTGTTGTGTCCCTCCTCACTTTTGATATATGACAAGTATGTCATTGAGCTATCCTTTATCGAAAATTTCTCTATCTTTTGCCAACATTTTTTTTAAAGTTTTGGACGAGTATGTCATTGTTAGAGACCTAACCTCCCTAACCCCTCAAATAAGTAGAATAATATAATTCCATGTAATAAAGGAAAATATTAATAAGGCCTAGCAATTACTAAGAATAAGTCAAATTCAAGAAGACCTAATAGAAGCTTCCACTTCTAGAAGGATCTTCCTCTAGATTGTTCTTTTGGATAGATAGATTTAGTATAAATAGAAGTAGAGGGTATGAAAAATCTTGTCTTGAGTATTATTGTAACAAATATCTACTCTGCTGGAGGTTTCCCCCTAGAAGAGGCAAGTGAACATTTCTCTCAGTAATCAAAGTGCTCTTCTGGTGTTATTTTGATATCATTATGGTATTATTGTGGTATTGTTTTCGTTATATTATTGTTTCTCTTCCATTTCTATCTAGTTATTTATGTTCTTCATACTATTTTATATATGGAATACTACAGTCATTGATCTATATTTTATCCTAAATTTCTCTACCTTTTTCCAACCATTATATTTTATATCTTTGTTCATGTTACTTTATTATTGTAATAAATTTTGGATTTATGTTAAACCTTTTGAATGGCCTTTAGGTGTCATTCCTTTTTTGGATTTCACTGGTCCTATTAGCACTAGAGATTGATCTTGACTACAAGAAGAGGAATTCATAACACATAATGAAAATGATTTTATGTTTGGTTAGGATGGTGTATCAGGTAGAATGGATTGAGAAATAAGAAAGGTAGAAACTGGACTTAAGAACACCTTAGACCAGTGATCAAGGCCATTGGGAATGGATTCATCTATTACATTTCATAGATTAAAGGAAATTCAACTAGTTACAAGACATATTTAAGGTATATGTTAGAGGTATAACAATATAAGAAGACAAATATATGAAACTGATCCAGGTGGATATTGGTGGCCATACACCTATTCCAACTGGCTCCACTTGATAGTTTTTAGTTCATCACCTTTCTCTATAATGATGCCATTTCTTTGTAATTATGTGTTTTTCACTTCTAGTGCTATCCTTAAGCCCTAAAAAACATCCAGGTGGATATTGGTGGCTTCCCACCTATTCCAACCGGCTTATTTTGGAATTTTTCATGTCAGTACATATTTATGTACTTCCAGGGTTGTTTTGGGGCCCTAAACAGTGTGTTTTTGGCTTTCCACAGTCAAGCTACAGATGGAGTCATAGTTTGAAAACATAATGTGTAGTTATCAAAAATACTTTTCCAGCGGGCTATCACACGCCTAAAACAAAGGCCGTATGCAAACATTACAACCCCGAGAAGTTGAGGTACCAACTTACCGATTGAGGCCCACATGAATTTTGGCATTTCATCTCCTATGGTTAGTTTTTTGGATGTATAGGGATTTGGAATTCATGAGTAATGTTAAAAAGGCCTCTGGAGCCTCATTTTAATCATTCCTCTCAGACAGATGCACATAGCATCCACATCTCTTCTCAAAGATAGCTACCACCATTCAAACAAGTTGTTTTCAGTTTTGCAGTTTTATAGTTTCAACCTGTTTTATTTATTCAATAGAATTTATTATTCACTGGATATCTATTGTTTCTCTCTATATCTCTATGTTATTTTATTCGATCTATTATTCATTTCATTCCACTCATAAATTTGGATCAATGGTATTAGAGCAATATTTTCTTCATTTATTTTTCTTTGTGTATGTCCCCGACAAGATCTGGGTACAATAAGTTGGGAATCGAACCAGTCGATCCTTTGCAATATCGGTTGCGCCGAGACCAACAAGAAATTATGGGATATGATAAGAAAAATGGTGGAGTAGGAGATCCTTTTACACTGTTGCTTGAAGAATCCCTTCCTCAAAAAAGGAACAAAATGATGGACAACTTTGCATAGATCCTTCGACGACTTCCCACAGGAGACACATATTCATCAAGCGACCATGGAAACCCCTTTAAGGTACAAGTAAATTTTGATATTCCATTATTTTAAGGACTGATATATGAAAATGTTGTAGATAAATGGATGAATCTGCTCGAATGATATTTTTCGGTCCACAATTTTTTTGATAGGGAAAAGATTAATTTTTCACTCCTCAAGGTCATTCGCCATGTTAAGAATTGGTGGGACACTTAGTTTGAGAAAAGGGATATAGATTAATATTCAATATTTGCGGTCACCCCCACATGGGATTCCTTTAGGGATTCCATTAAAGAACATTAATACCCTATTGGAAGCTATGAGGACCAGTACACAAGATGGACCACGTTGCATCGGGAAAGGGACCAAATAGTACCGTATTTCACCAATATTTTCCATACCCTATGAACTAAATTGGGTATCAAATACTCTAAATGACATCTAGTGCTCAAGTCCCGCAACTGTCTGCATAGATACATTGAAACAAAAATAGAGTTTCTAGACATCGCATCATTAGGTGCGACCTATAGATATGTTGTCAAGATCGGGCATAAATTTAAGAAGAAAAGGAGAGAGTTTGGATATGCAAACTCCTCACACCCAAAGCAAGGAAAAGGTGGCCCCAACCCAAAAAACAAGGGATGGAGAAAATATGTTCTCTCTCAGGAAAACCAATCCAAGTTTCCACCTGTTAGCACATGAACTTGTCAGATTCTTGTGGGTTTGTGGTCTATACCCGAGTCTATTTCCTTGCCCTATTTTTCTCTTTTTTGTAGGCCATGTACTTAAATTTTCCCTTCAGTTGACAAAGTCATTTTTGCTTGCCCCTTTTTATTTGGGAACTCATATCCTTTACCTCTATCACCGATCCTTCTGTTTTCCTGAACCCTTAATGTTACACCAAAATTACTCACTAAGATGATGGCCTAGTGTCATCATTACCAAATGTTGTAAGTGTCGCATTTCGACCACAATTGTCGCAAATATCATATTTTTGTCAAGACCACTTGAAAGACACCTCAAAGACTAGTTTTGAAGAGGATAAATCATTTGACAAAAAGTACAAGTCTTTTTCCATTGAAAAAACCACTAAAAAGTCAATTTTTGGAAGGAAGTGCTCCCCTATGCTCTGTTAGGGAGCGTTGGCACTCTATACCCTCTTCTAGGGGAGCGTTAGAATGCTATGTACCCCATTTAGAGGGAGTGCTGCCCCTTTTTTGGGTAAAGTTTGGTCTGTTGAGGGAAATCAGGGAAGAATCGCCTCAAGCTCTAAAAGTTTTTGGATTCAAATCTAAGGTCAAGCCTTGATCTTAGGGAAGATCCTCAACTAAAGGAGAGGAATACTCAACTTATCCCAAAGATCTCTCAAGTGGTTAGACCTCTCCAAGCCTATATAAGGAGGCCTTCTCATGGTGAAAGGGAGAGACATTATAAAGAATATAACTTATGATCTTATAAGGGAGATATCATTGAAGCATCAACATTCTGTGTCTGGATTATTTGAGAAAGGGGTTGGACAAAGGGAGCTTGGTGAAGTTGATGCACTACATCCATGGCTATAAGAAACATTTTGTTTTCATTAATATAAATTCATGCTTGGCCTATTTCCTTTAATGTTTGTGTATATGAACTTGTTTCTTTCATAGATTCATTATAAAGCTAATCATAGTAGAGAAGGAGCTATTGTTGTTGTTGCTCATGTACCACAAGACCTTCAACTGAACTTGGAGACCAAGATCATCCTAGAGAAAGAAAGGAAAAACATAGTTTAGATTTATGATAAAGGAATGTCAGTGTCCATAATAGCACTTTCTGTCTTGGAGTTAGGGGTCTAGCATCCAAGAGGAAATCCACTCATCCGCAAGGGGATTCTCCTGTAACAGAAATTGACGA
Organism: Picea engelmannii; assembly: GCA_009831015.1. Taxonomy (NCBI): domain Eukaryota; kingdom Viridiplantae; phylum Streptophyta; class Pinopsida; order Pinales; family Pinaceae; genus Picea; species Picea engelmannii. The sequence continues at coordinate 108,401 of ML810014.1, forward strand.
ATCCACTGGGGAATGAAGTATAATCTGCCTCTTCATAGCAATATAGAGGTAAGAATAAGGAAAAGAACAAAACCAAAAAGAACAATAATGAACAACCCAGAGCTCAAAACCCACCACCTTCTAACGAAAAGCAACTACAACGAAAGTCGAAATTCCCATGTCTTATTTGTGGTGATGATCACTACACTTGAGACTGTCCACATCATGATGAAGTGGCCAAACGTTTTAAGGGGAATTCCCAACCCACCGTTCTTACTCAACCTTTCCCTCAGCAACAATATATGGTTGCTCAAACCCCCTCTCCAGGGGGTAGTTCTAGCCACCCTTCTCACGATGAAGCCTCAACAAGTGCTCATATCTATTTCTTCAACGAGATTGACTTAACCACTTGCTCTATGACTTACGACACTCTAGTTAAACCTGATAGAGGAAAATCCACTAACGGTACTTCTATGGATTCCTCACCATCTGCCATTAGTCTTCCACCTGTCAATCCTCTGTCTAGATCACTTCAAAACAAGAAACCTACGTTTGAATCTATATTACACCCTCCTAAGAGAACTATCCATAAATCTACCTTTAATCCTAGCTCACGTGCCGCCCAGAACTACAAAATTGTTGAAGATCTGGCACAACAACCATGTGCTATGTCTGTGTTAGAAGTTCTACAACACTGCCACATTCAACGTAAAATTATCTTGGCCTCTATTGGTGCTTTTGATCATGATTCGTCCAACAATATCATGTTTAACCTGGATAATTTCTCTTCTCGACTCTCTCATCAACTTGCTTTCCAAGTTGACATTGTTGTTCACAATCAACAAATCCACCACACTATTTTGGATGAGGGAGCCTCTACTTGTGTCATGTCTTTAGCCTACTGGAAAAGCTTGAAATCACCCGCACTTAACAAATCCCCAATGATGCTACGTGTATTCGACGAGAGAGGTTTTCATCCCCATGGACTTTTGTTGTCCCTGTGTGTCCAATTGGGCGACAAATCCGTCTCTGTTTATGTCGAGGTGGTCGATGCTCCTCTCAATTACAAATTATTGTTTGGAATAAGTTGGTTCTATGCTATGTCTGCCGTTCCTTCGTTGGTATTTCGATGTGTGCAATTTTCTAATCAAGGCAAAATTGAATGTCGATCAGTTAGATTTATGTACACCTAACGCTCACACTCCTCCTACCAACAATATTCCCTTTCTGGGAGATCACAAGATCACGTATGAAATAATTAGTGTTGGCTTGTTGAAAGAAGCTATCCTTATGGGTACCTTCCCTACACCACTTCCACCCATTGCACATCATGTTTCGACAATCAATATGATTTTGACTACGGTTTACCAATCCCTGGAATCATATGACCCTTGGGTTGTACCTAGTTTGTTGGAATTCGATGTCCTAGGTGACACCATGCCACTTAGTCCAGCTAAAACCTCATATGTTTCTATCCAATCTGCCTCTTTCTCCTCAGCTGACCAACATCTATTGACACTCGACAACTACTCAATGCCATCGTGGCTAAGTTATTTGACGTCTACATTTGACTACATTTCCCAAATTTTTCCTTCTGATGAATCAATAATGAAAATTCTTAGCATCGACAATGTACCTTTGGATGATAGCCATCATCAATCCTATTTTCTTACACCTCTCGAAGAAATCTAGGAAGATATACACTCTATATTCCCCCCCGATGTTGTCCAATTTCCTCAATCACCTATACTTACAAAAGATGCTATTTCTGAAGGGAATTTAGGAAACATTACCTCTACAGTCGAAATAGATATTTCTATCAAGGAAGGTATCGTCGAAAATATTAATCTCGGTGTTATTTATACACCCGATGAAGTGGTTTCCTATACCATTTTGTTTAAAGAATTTCGCGATGTCTTCGCTTGGAGATATGAAGAGATGCCATGGATATATCCTTTGATCATTGTGCATGAGATTAAAACCTACCCAGGTGTAAAACCTATTCGAGAGAAACTCCACCCGGTACATCCATAGAAGACCGCGGCTATTAAGGCAAAAGTTGAGAAGTTATTGAAATTTGGATTCATCTATCCTGTCCCTTTAACGAAATGGGTTTCGAAAATTGTTCCGGTCACCAAGAAGCAAGGGACCATTCATGTCTGCGTTGATTATTGGGACCTCAATAAGGTGTTTCCAAAAGACAACTACCCTATGGCCTTCATCAACCAGATCATCGATAATTGCGTTGATAGAGTAATTTTCTCTTTCATGGATGGTTTCTCGGGGTATAACTAGATTGACATTTTACCTGTTGATCAACATAAGACAACCTTCATCTGCCCGTGGGGAAATTTCGCCTATCGAAAACTACCATTTGGCCTTAAAATGTATGGTGCTACATTCCAGCGAGCCATGTCCTATGCTTTCCATGATATCAAACATATTGCGGAGCCTTACCTTGATGACATACTTTCCCACTCATCCAACCGATCATACCATTTTGGTCATCTACGAGCTATTTTTCTTCGATGTCGGTTCTACCGCATTCGTTTGAACCCACATAAGTGTAATTTTGTTTTCGAATCAGGCCGACTCCTCGACTTCGTTGTTTCCAAGGACGGGATTCAGGTAGATCCCTTAAAAATAAAGGCTATCTTGGCATTACCTCCACCTAAAAATCTGACACAACTCCAAAGTTTGCAGGGGAAATCAAACTTTCTTCACCATTTCATTTGTAACTATGATGAGATTACAAAAGTATTTATGCGCATGTTACAGAAAGACACCCCTTTTATTTGGGATGACATTATTGAATGATCGTTTGTTGCTCTTAAGCATGCATTAACTAACGCTCATTTGTTACATCCTCTGAATTACACAAAGGACTATATCCTTTACTTAGCAACCTCCACTTCCACTATTGCTATGGTGTTAGTTCAAGAGGACCTTAACGATGAGGAAACATGATATATTATTTGAGAAAAAGTCTATCTGGTCCAGAGTTCAGATATTCACATGTTGAAAAGTTGTCTCTGGCAGCCGTCATCGTTGTCCAGAGATTCCATCACTACATTTTTCTATGCACCACCACATTTATTGTGAACTCGAACCCCATGTACCACATTTTGACACGTCAAGTTATTGGCGGAAAATATTCAAAATGGATCGTTATGCTTCAGGAATTCAATATCGAGTTCAATAAATCCAAAGCTAAAAATTCCTCGGTGTTTGCAGAGCTTACTAGTGACCTTCACCATGCTAATGAAGATACTGAGCCTAGAGATTCCCTCCCAGACGAAACTCTATTCCTCATTAGCATGTCCGATCCTTGGTATGGAGATATCCTTCTTTATCTCTAGACCCAACATTTTCATCCTGATATCTCTCATGAAGAACGTCATTGTATTCGCCACCATTCGCGTCATTACCTTATTATCGATGACACTTTATACCGCTGTGGCATTGACACTATCCTGTGATGATGTCTAACTCATGAAGAGGCTGAACACATGCTTAATGAATGTCACCTTGGAGCTTGTGGTGGTCATCTTTCTGGGATGGCTACAACTCAGAAAATCTTACGTGCCGACTACTTTTGGCCCTCAATTTTCAAAGATTGTATTGAGGCAGTAAAAAATTTCCCACCCAAGTTTTTCACAAAAAGGCAGGAACCCACCCTGCTATGCTGCATCCCATTGTTTCCATTGACCCCTTTTCCAAATGGGGCATTGATTTCATGTAATGTAATCCTACCTTAGCTGGGGGGCATGGTTATATAATTGTTGTCTTTGATTACTTTACAAAATGGGCCGAGGCTATGTCTACCTTTCTAAATGATGGTCGTACTACAACCCTTTTCTTTTTTAATCACATCATCACTCACTTTGGTGTTCCACAAGCCATTGTCACTGATCATGGTTCACATTTTTAGAACCAGATGATGAGTGAGTTGCATGCCAAGTTGGGTTTTTTCCATGAGAACTCATCCCCTTATTATCCTCAAGCTAATGGACAAGTTGAATCCATCAAACAAATCCTTAAAACCATGATTCAATGGATGGTAGGGGAAAACAAGACATCCTGGCATTTACAACTTTTCTCCGCTCTCTAGGCTTATTGGGCCTCAGTGAAAACTGTTATTGGTTTCACTCCTTTCCAACTAGTATATGGCATAGAAGTTGTTTTACCAATCGAGTGTAAAATTACTTTGTTAAAACTCAAAGTAGAACTCCTGTCCCACACTTCTACTGAAGAAGAACATTTCTTACACTTGAATAGGTTGGATGAAACACGTCACGATGCTACTCTCATCAATGAGACATATAAAAAACGAATCAAGAATCAATACAACAAGTCTGTCCATCCTCGCACTTTTGCAGAAGGAGACCTAGTCCTCGTTTATGAAAAGGCTCATGACAAGTTAGGGACAAGTAAATTAGAACCTCTATGGCATGGTCCTTACATCGTGAAACGTGTTCTACATAGAGGTGCCTATGAGTTAGTGGAATACGATGAAATCTCCCTGGGTGAGCCTCAGAACAGGCTTTACCTTAAGAAGTACTATACTTAGGACATCTAGCATATGTGCTTTGTACACTATTTTATTTTAGTTTGGTGTGTCTTTTTCCTTTGCGTGCTTGAGTTTTTTCCTTAGCCGCTTATACTGTGTCTTGTGTTTTCATGTGCATATGACATCTTCCTTTCCTATCTTTGTCAGGTTTGTGGATGGTGCTAGTCGATAGAGACAGAACGTTGCTTCCACAGCTTGGGTCGTTTACCACTCTGGTGAGGTTGTTAGTTTAGGAGGTATTTGCTTAGGATCGACAACTAATAACATGGAAGAATATCATGCTGTCATCGGACTTTTAACCGAAGCATCCTCCCTAGGCATTTCTCACATAATTGTCAATTTGGACTCTCAATTCGTGGTCTGTCAACTCAATCGAATCTACACTATTCACAATCCTATCCTGCTACGTCTCCATCTACGAGTTTGTCATATTGAATGAATGTTTGATATTATCGAATACTGACACATACCAAGAGAACTCAATACCATTTCAGATTTGTTATCAAATTACATTATGGATAGATATCTCGCAGATAGATAAGCTTTTATAAAGGAAGTAAATCACATCACATATCATCATGTAAATTAAAACACATCACTTAAAAGACATCATTTGAAAATAATTTGGCACTGTAAAAACTCGGAAATGTATATATATACGGCGTGACTGAAAAAGTTTGATTACATAAAAAATGGTACATAGATAGGCAAAATGTGGGTCTTCACACCCATAAACATCGTCATACAGACTATACAATCATCAAGAATATCCTAATCTCCTTGCATCACATTATGCTGTGAGTAACATATCACTGCATGGGCTATTCACCTCAATAGAGAGTTAAGACTCTCAGACAATCCCACAGTGTGTTTTTGTAGATGTAGTGGCACTTCCCACCTCCTAAGAGAAGGGATTCCCATCGTGAGACCTTGGAGGTTTCTTTCATCCTCCTGCTGCTACCCCTTGTTCTACAACTATCTGAGCATCCCCACAACACCCCAGTGTTGGTATCTCTGCCAGACGTGTTTCTCCTTTATCTGCATGATGAAACGATATGTCTGTTAAAGACTCTTCTATGTACCCTAAAAAAATTATAACATTCAAAAATTAAAAACACTTGACGAGATCATTGTTTGGTTTCTTACTTGACGCATCCCAATACTCACCTTATGGAAGAATCAAGTCCATGCTTCCCCAGAAATATACTCCAGCATATGGAAAATATTCTATCATGATCAATTGGCATCTCAGCCAAGCGAAGAAATCACCAGTGAATCAGAACTTTGAATCTCGGCCTAGTCTTAGAGACAGGCTGGTCTACCACTCCATACGTGGTTCTCCCACTGGCCGTAATACTAATTAAATGTGAGGTTTCATCCCATGAATGCGTTCTAAGAAGAAAAAAACCAAAAATGAACATTATTCTAACTGCTTTTTCTACCCTGTTCTGCATCTTGTAATATGTTCCTTCACGTGGTGAAGGAACCCTGCACTCCAGTTAAATAGTGTTGGCTCAAGACACTGTAAACCATAGGCCACCTGTGATCTTGAAACTAGGTGAGCGCTCGTACTTCCCACTATATCTTTAATGGAAAACATAATGGATCGAAGAGATAGATCCCTAATATCTTTGATCGCAATTCTGCCACCCACTAGTCTCCCTCCTAGGACACAATGGTTTGCCAGATACTCATTCACAGGCGTGGGAAGTGCTCATTGTCTAGTTAAAACTATGGGAGCCTCTCTTTTTGAGAGACCAATTATGAAGTACACATATTCCAACTCGATGGTAAGAAGATATGTTCTGATATGGAATCCTTGTTCCACAATGTTCCACAACCCGATCATACGCTCAAGAAGAAGGACCTCTTTCTTCATTTTTTGCATTTTGAAATATTTGAGGAGACCACAATTCCTCAATGTGGCTCTCAATCGGGGACTTTTCAAGGTGTCCACGTCATCGCGCCCATTCTCTCTTTCTTTCCACTCAAGCATGATTGTTTCTGAAATCGCCTGCAATCATCAACAATCAAATTTTCATTAAAAATCACATTTTTGGGAAATTTTCAAAACTTTAAAAAATGATTGTTTTCTCTTGTAAAAGGCCAATGCCCCCTTTTCATGAACATCTAGGTGTCAATTCACCCTTACATCAACCACCAAAGAATTTAAACATTCAAAAATTCCCCCTTCACATTTTGAGCGCGTGCTGGCCGTTCTTGGGCATTTTTCTCTTGTGTTTTTTTTTTTTTTTATAAGGGTAGCACCCTCATAGCCACTACACCAGAGCATTGGTGCACCTTTCACTGACTAGGAGGGGTGTTTTCCAAGCCATTCAACACTCCCCCACTACTTCTAGAGGAGCACCAAGCTTTTTGGGGGCTTTGGCCGACCCAGGGCATCAATTTTTACAAATAATTTTTGCCTTAAAAGAAAATGTGAACCATACAAATGAAAGAAGGAAATAAGAGCACCAAATTGGTCCAAACAGCGAGGAAAATGGTTGACCATAGCTCCGACACCGAGCAATACATGATTCACCTCCAAAGCACAAATTCTCCACTACTACAAATCTTTGCACAAATGAAATGGTAAATGACATTTTTACCCCATTTTACTATTATACATTTCATTTTTTTCCTAAAGATATAGTTTTTGGGTTTTTAAAAATATTTTGTAGGCCTTATTAATCCCCTGGAATGCAGTTTTCACATTGTTGACAGGTTTTGGAGCATTTTTGTTCATTTTTGATCTTGTCACATTCACGAGCATAGTCTTAGTTAGTTCTCAAGCTCAAAAATATAAGAACGCTCGGGGTAAAATTTTATCTCTTTTTTGGACCCGCATGGATAAACGAAAAAGGAGCCCCTTGGAGTCTTCTTTAAACTCTTTTCAGACTCTCTAAACATGAAAATATTGTCGAGTGATCTTGCTTCCTTTCCCACTCGTTAAAAGGTTTGAAAGGGTGTCTTTCGAGTGATACTTTATCTCTTTTTCAGCCTCACAAGACTAACATTATGAAAAAGGAAAACATTGGAGTCATCTTTAAGTCATTTTCAGACTCTCTAAATATGAAAAACCGACGATTTTACCTTTTCTGGACTCGTTAAACAATTATACATTGAAGGGACCATATGGGACCGAACCCTTACTTCTTCCAGTTCGTTAAACAAAGGAAGAGGGACTTACTGAAGGTGAGTTATATCGAGCATGTATTACCCTCCTCGAGCTCATTAAATTAAAAAGAGATACTCCTCTATCTGGATGGGAGAAAAATTGAAGGAAGCAAGCCAAGAAGTTTTTGAGAACACTACCAGTAACTCTTACAGTCTCCCTTGAACATGACACTTTGTCTTTGCATGCATTTTAATCCGCTAAACCTCTGCACTGAGCCAATCCTCTGAGTTTCTTTTACTCCTTTGGGTCACCTAACGAAAGTCACAACATCCACTGCATCATCAAGTTTTGGGCCATATCATGTTTCTGCTATTGTGCCTCAGTGTTCAAGGGAAGTATCTGCCTCGAGAGTCAACCATCACAAATTTATGTTTCAACACCCATGTTAGTCCATGTTCTTTTGATCCACCAATTACATCTCTGTGTCAATTTCTTGTCATTTATGGGGGATACACCAAGGACCTCCCTCGACGAGTCTATTCCTGTCAACTTCAGCACATTATCCATGAACTAGACTTAGAAACCAATTAGTACCTTGTGACCTACATGCCTCAATGGTAGGCCTCCTTGCGTCCAACTGCGGGTTTACATCATTGACCTCTGATCGGATGATTCCATGAATGTTTGGATTTAGCTCATTTATTCACATTTGTTGGAATGTACTAGAGTACCTTGGGAATAATTGACATCAATGGTGATGTCCCTCACACTTGTTAACGATTTACCTCATTGACCGGTAATCAAGTGGTTTCTACCATGTTCGACATCAGGACATCTATTCACATGG
>ML810015.1:21077-32637 GCA_009831015.1 Picea engelmannii
AGACCTAAGGAAGCAATATAAAGGTTTGTCACTTATTCCTCCTTATTAGTAGATTCAATGATCACAACTTAGGGAAAGAGTCATGTCCTATCCTGTTTTATTCTAGATCTAGGTGGATCTAGGGAGATCTGTTAGTGTCCACACCTACCGATTAGTCCGATAACAAAATTGGCGACTCCGTTGGGGATGCAACCCATTTTTTGGTGATTTTTGGTGTTTTTCCTTGGCCATTTTCTCTTACCTTACCTTTTTTCATTTCTATCAATCTCTGAGTCTTGAGGAGACCCTGACAGATTCTCTGGGTCTAGAGGTTCCTTCAAAATTTTTGTCCTTTTTCCAATTTTTTCTTAGTTTCAGTCATTCTCGCACTGAACCCTTCTATTGCCTACGAGAACTACTAGAGTTCACACCCTACTGTGCAGTCCAGTGCGAACATCTCACACTTTACTTGTGACCAGCCTGCGAGAATGCTCCATTCTCGCACTATACACTACTGCTTGCTTGCGAACCCATTTTGCAAAATTTTGAGATTAAGGTCTTTTGTATGCCCAGATACCCAGATTTGTATGTGTGTCTGAAGAGAACTTCTTGGGCCACTGATTGATTGTTTCTTGACTTTGGATTTTGTGAATGATTAGTCTTCGAAAATTGAAAGAACTTCTTGTTCGTTTTTCTCAACTCTTGCCTCTTGACCTTTTCTTAACAAGGGTATAATCTCGGGTCCTGAAATCCGAGTGCTTGTTTTGTTGGGATCTGGTGATTGGTTTAAAAGTTGGGATTATTTGTCTTTTTCAATTGCTCATTACTTGGAAAGTTGTTTCCCTCATGCATTTGAAAAGACTAGTCTTGTATGCTTGTTATGTTTGTCTTCATTGAAAGATTGGTTTGGGTTTTGTTGTATATTGTTTTTCATTAGTTGCTGGTTTTTCTTAGTTTCACCACTGTTGTGTGGTTTCTATTGAAAATTAAAAAACATTTTTCTTTTTAAAAGCAATTTTTTATTTTGAAAATATTGGCATTCAATTGTTGAAATTGAACGAATAGAGAATTGGCATTGGTCATGATTTATTGATATTGCATTTTCAAAGAAGATTATATATCGTAGTTCAAGATTGTTCCAGAAAACTCCTCTTTCCCTCCCATAAATAGGATTCATCGAACAAGAATTGATATTTTTCATTCCTATCTATGCATTATTGGGTTAGAGTCTTGTACAACATCGGTTTCATTTCCGTCTCCTTTGAGTAACAACAACCTTTAATAATATTGCGTGAATTTTAAAATTTAACTAGTAACTCTTTTCTAGGACTCTATTACACCAACATTAGCTAGGCTAGAGCTTTGGAATAGGCAGAGAGATACACTCTCCAAAGCACAAAACACACAATAGCATCTTGTGGTAGGGAGTATCAAATTCCATTTGCAACATTTTGTCCTGGGAAGCCCTTCTCACACAAGGGTCAAACCCGAGGTCACATTGATATTGACAGAGTTACTCACCCTGCTTTGTTGATATCTGTGTAGAGATTTCACGTATTACGGGGGTCACTTGAAGGTATACCCACAATGATGAGTGGAAGCCTCTCAAGTTGATTTCGGGCTAGATACCCTGCCCTTGCGTGTGGATCGGACTGTCGACTATCCCCCTAGGCTTTATTGTTGTTGGTGGTAACCTTAGTGGCCTATATTCTTAGGGTCTTACACAAGGTGACTGTGAAGGGGCAAGTCTTCATAGTACCTGGAATCGATGTTGCCAAACTCACTCAGGCTCCTTGGAGGGTATACCCACGATTATGTGTGGGAGCTTGCACTAGGGCGTAAGTCTGTTAAGTAGGTCATCAACGTAAAATTTCCACCCTAGCCTAGCCCCTTCTCGTCTCATTGTTGGGACGTTGGATTTCATCACCAAATAGTGACTTCGGAATTAGAAGGTCTTGTTTGCTTGGTGTTGTTTCCTAGATTTTTTACTAGTGCATGTTGTTTGTTTACCCAATTTGACCATAGAATTTTCTTCGTAAGTTTTTAACTCATTCACAATTGACCCTCCACGTCGTTCATGTAGAATGCAGGGCTTACCCCCAGAAAATATGGAAGGTTCTCAACCCTTTCCTACGAGCTCACCGGAGGGCTCTCTTCGACAGAGTGAAGTCCAAGACGTCACCACTCAACAAGTGGAAAGAATTGACTCTCTAGAACGGTTCCAAATTACTGATTCTCGAGAGGACTTTCGACTTCATCCGAACTCTGAGAGACATATTATGCGAGTAAATTCTTCTGGAGACTTGGTTGTTTTGTCTTCTGGATCACCGACTAGACCTTTTCCAGGACCCGAGGGTCAATATCCTTTTTGGACTACTAGCATTTTTAGATGGGATATCTTTGGCTCAGGAGTAGGTGTTGATATCACCGTCTCACCTGCATTCCATGAAACCTATGACCCAGACGCAATACCTTTTACTACTGCTTATTATTTTCCTGGTACAGAAGCTCCGTGAGTTGACCACATCTTGACTCTCCCTTTACAAATGGTCCATTATACATATATTACGAGTCCTCAAACTGGGATTACCGTGGATTAGAGTCATCCCTACTCTTCCACCCAGATAACATTCGTTGAATGCCTCTATTCCCGTTCCTATGCAAATCATATACAGAACTCCTGGTGGTCCCTCTTCTTCTAGGAACTCTCCTCTCGGTTTCATTCCGACACTTACTCCGCCCCCTTTTAGAAGACCTTTTCCATCCTCTATCAGAGGTGCTGATCCTAGTGGCACCATTCCATCATTCACACGAAATTACCAGATTCCTGTTGGTGGACAATTTCACCAAGGAGGTCCGACTCAACCTCCCCTTGCAGGGAAAATCCCAATTGGAACACAACCCCCGATTAGAGGACAACCCCCACCGACCCCACCCTATAGACATAACATACCTCCATCCCTGGCCCAGTATTGGAACCATCTGATACAACATAATCCTTAATCGACTGGGGGGAAACAGCCTCAAGCTACATCCGTTATACCCCCTAGTATAGTCCAACCATATCCAGGTACATCCAATCCTATTTGGGGCTCGAATGCTCAACCCCATGCCCATGTTCAAGGGTACAATCCTATGAGTTACTTTCCTCCACAACAACCACCGAATCTTCCTGGATCGTCACATTATATGCAAACTGCTTATGGTCCCACTAGTTTGCTGATGGGACTCCCTCCCCAAAGTCACCAGTACCCGCATGTGAACAGATAGTTACCTTTCTTAGCCACCTTGGACCTCCTAGATCTGTCAAGGATCTTAAATGATCCAATCTATCACTCTCCCCAATAGCCCGCCATACCATCCAAACTACCATCTGACATCCCTAAATTTGATGGCAAAGCGGGAGAGGACCCAAACAATCACGTAATCACTTTTCAACTTTGGTTCTCATCCAACTCCTTGATGGATGACTCTATTCGTTTATGCCTTTTTCAACGAACTCTCACGGGCTCTGCCACGAAGTGGTATATAGAATTACCACGAGGTTTCTTCGCCGACTTTAACACCCTCGCTGTGGCTTTCCTCACCCACTACTAGTTATCGATCCACTATGAAACAGGGACCAAGATTTTGAGCTCTTTTAAACAAACCAAAGCCACTCATATCTCCGATCACATTCATGAATGGCGACGGAGACGACGTCTCATCAAACTCGAAATTCCCGATCAGTTGTTGGCAGAATGGTTCACGAAATCATTTGTGAATGACATCGGTCATGACATCGCCATGGGTGGAGTTGTCACAGAAGAACATGCCATTAGTTGTGCTCTATACCTTGACCTCGTTTACTCACAAACGAGTACTCTTTATGACTTACTCCCTGATGCACCTCATCCTTCTACTTCCACCACTTCAACTACTCCTGTTGCTTCTCATGCAGCCGATGATGTGATTGGCACTTTCCATGCCCAACCGCATTCTGTCCAAACCTCCAACAACAACCCCAAACCCATTTCTTCTAATGTTCAAAATGTTCCATCCCCTACCCCTCCCATCGACAAGACTTCTGAGGTAAATGCCGTTCAATCTACCCCTACCAGTAAAAACAAATCCAGAAAGAGAAAGGGTAAGAATAAGGAGGACAAAAATAATTCGCAAGCAAAAAGAACCAAAACACCACCTGTTGAAGATAGGGATAAGCGCAAACCCTGATACCCTTGTCTTATCTGTGGTGATGATCACTACACTAAGGATTGTCCATGACGAGCCAAGGTTACTAAGTTCCTTCAAGGGACCCTGAAACCACCCACTCCAGCCATATTGTCACAACCCTTCCCTTCTCAACAACAGGCCCAATTGGTCATTCACGACCAACCCTCCCCCTCCAATACATCCTATGTCTTAATGTGTACAAGAGATTCAAAGAAAAATGACATCGCCCTTACTACTCGAGCCAAAGATTATTCCTCCTCTAAAGAGAAGGTTGATGATGTACCTCCTTCATTGGTCCAACCATCTCCCATGACTCCACCTACCAACGGTCCTCTTCATCTCGAACGATTGAGCCTCGACACAGTTCTTCACCCTCCTCCAAAGGGCATCATTAAAAAATCGGCTTTCAATCCTCATGCCCATGTTGCCCAGAACTACAACATTGTTGAAGATCTGTCCCAAGCACCATCTGTGATGTTAGCCCTCGAAGTCCTTCAAAGTTGTCCTATACAACGGAAGGCACTGTTGAAAACTATCGGTGGAATCGACCCTACGGATACGAACTTAATAATTTTTTACTTGGAAGATCACATTCCAAGGTTACCCCCTCAACTCGCATTCCAAATACAAGTTATTGTCTCTGACAAAAATATTTGTGGAACTGTTATTGATGACGGTGCCTCGACGTGTGTCATGTCTATCGCCTACTGGAAAGCCATCGACTCTCCCTCTTTGACTGAATCCCACAACACACTCAAAGCCTTTAATGGATCTGGTTTTAAACCTTATGGCATCCTCTTTTTGTTTCCAATCACGTTAGAAGGCAAAACAATCCAAGTTGAAGTGGAAGTCTTTGATGCTCCTCTCGATTACAATATTATGCTTGGCCATAGCTAGATTGATTCCATGCGCACAGTTGTGTCGAATCTTTTTCGTGTTGTACGTTTCCCACATCAAGGAAAGGTAATTACTGTCGACCAATTAACCTTCTTTAACTTGGATGCGTGTACTGGCAATGTATCGTTCATCGCAAACCCCCCCCCCCCCAAGATATGATAACATCGGTGTAGGTCTTATTAAAGACTCCTCGTTAATGGGTACCTTCCCCATCCCACCACTCGATGTTCCACATCCGTCTATCGCTTCAATCAACATGATCTCCACCTCTATTCATGGAACCCCTGCATCTCACGACCTATGGCTGGTACCCAACCCCAACGATCATCTTCATTACGACGATGATATGCCTTTGAGTCCGGTCGAATATGCCTATCAAGACATTTAATCGGCAACCCCTTCCACCCCCTCTCTTGGTGATTTATCTCCAAATCCGTTCTGCGTCATTTTTCCCATGGATGAAATGATTATGTCTATTATGGAAGACACCCCCTGGGACGATGGACATCATCATTCCATCCTCTTCCTGGAACAACACACCATCGAGAGCTACCAACAGATCTCGACCTAGTCAACCATTGTCGTCATTTCCATCGTTCCCGAGTCCACACACGATGTGTTTTCCGAAGGGAACTTAAGCAATATCTCACCCACCATTCCCCTCGACATATCCATAAAACCTGGAATTGTCAAAAATGTACATATTGGAGCTTTGTGTTCCCCTGATGAGATCGTCACCTACAAGTCACTTTTCAAAGAATTTTGTGTTGTCTTCGCCTGGAGCTATGAAGAAATGTTGGGTATTGACCCCGACATTTTGATACAGATCAAGGCATACCCAGACACTAAACCCGTCCGGCAACGCCTTCATCCAGTCCATCCATGTAAAGCGGCTGCTATCAAGCTTGAAGTCAAGAAACTTCTCAAAGTCGGCTTTATTTACTCGGTGGCTCTCACTGACTGGGTTTCCAATCTTGTCCCGATCGACAAGAAACAGGGCACAATCCGCATGTGCGTTGATTATAGGGATATTAACAAAGCTTGTCCTAAATACAACTTTCCTACCCCCTTCGTCGACCAGATTGTCAACGATTGTGCCAGAAGTGAAATATTCTCTTTGATGGATGGTTTCTCTGGATATAATCAAATCAATATTGTTCCCGAGGATCACAAAAAACCGCTTTTATTTGTCCTTGGGGCACTTTTTCCTATCGAAAATTCCTTTCGGTATAAAAAACGTTGGCGCAACCTTTAAGCGCGCTATGTCTTATGCCTTCCATGATATCAAACACCTCGTGCAACCAGATCTTGATGACTTACCCGCTCATTCCATGCGTCGGGTCGATCATCCAATACACCTCCGAGCCATTTTCCTATGATATCGGTTTTACCATATACGCTTGAATCTCACAAATGCGTTTTCTGCATAGAATCTGGCCGACTTCTAGGCTTTATCATTTCACCTCAAGGGATCAGGGTAGATCCTTTGAAGTTCAAGGCAATTCTCAATCTCCCTCCTCCTTCTACACTTCGCCAGACTTTAGAAAGTTTGCAAGGGAAAACAAATTTTCTTAGTCTTTTCATCCCGAACTATGCCGAGATAACTCTTGGATTTACACAACTACTCAAAAAGGGGTATGAGTTCGTATGGGATACCATCGCAAACAAATCTTTCGAAGCTCTGAAACTATCCCTGACACGTGCTCCACTTCTCTTCCCCCCTGATTACAGTCGCGATTACTTCCTCTACCTCGCTGCCTCGGATTACACCATCACTATGGTTCTCGTCTAGGAGGATGATTCTCATGATGAACATGTCATCTATTACTTGAGTTGAAGCCTAACGCCTACCGAAAACAAGTATTTACATGTCGAAAAACTGGCCTTGGCAGCCATCCAAGAAGTTCAACGTTTCTGGCACTATATCCTGTCTTGCAAGACTACGGTAATTTCTAACTACAACCCCATGAAACACATTCTCACATGTCAACTGCAAGGGGGAAAATATTCCAAATGGATCGTGATACTCCAGGAGTTTGACTTGGAATTCGAATGTGCTAAGTCCAAGAAATCCTTAGTTTTTGCCGAGTTGATATGTGACTTTCCCTACTTTGAGACGGAAAAGGTAGCAACTGATTCATTACCTGATGAATCCCTTTTCTTGATTAGTTCTGATGATCTTTGGTACGGAGATATCAACATATATCTCCAAACCCAGACTTTTCGGCCCAATTTGTCTAGTACTGATCGCCGTCGAATACGCTACCAAGCCCGTCAGTACATTATCCTCGGTGATACTCTTTATCATCGTGGGATTGACTCATTTTTTTGACGCTGTCTCACATTTGACAAAGCTGAGAAAGCCTTAAATGACTGCCATTCTAAAGCCTGTGGTGGTCACATGTCTGTGTATGCCACTGCCCAGAAGATCTTGCGAGATGGGTATTTTTGGCCCTCTTTATTTAATGATTGTATAATTGCCGTCCAAAAGTGCCACGCCTACCAGACCTACAACCATAAAATACGATCACATCCCGCTCCTCTTCACCCTGTGGTCTCCGTCAGTCCTTTTGCAAAATGGGGTATCGATTTCATGACATGTCACCCTCACTCGGCCGGGGGGCATGGATACATTATTGTAGCCGTAGACTATTTTACGAAATGGGCCGAGGCGATGTCAACATTTGACAACAATGGAAAGACCGCAGCATTATTCATATTCAATCACATCATAACTCGTTTTGGTGTTCCTCAGGCTATCGTCACCGATCACGGTAGCCACTTTAGAAACTTCATGATGTCCGAACCCACTGAAAAGTTGGGTCTTCGCCATGAAAACTCAGCACCCTATTACCCACAAGCCAACGGCCAAGTCGAAGCGATTAATAAAGTCCTTATAACCATGCTTCGATGAATGATAGGGATTCACAAAACGAGTTGGCACACAATGTTGTTTTCAGCATTGTGGGCTTACTTGACGTCTGTTAAGTCTGCTACCAGGTTTACACCATTCCGATTAGTCTATGGTCTAGAAGCCATCCTCCCGATTGAATGTGAGATACCCTCCCTAAAACTAGCCATCAAACTCCTACCAAACACTTCTACCGAAGAAGAACGTCTGTTGTATCTCATGCGATTGGACAAAACTTGACGCGATGCTACCCTAGTCATAGAAGGCCAGAAAAAATGTGTCAAGGCCCAATATGACAAACATGTCAAGTCTCGTGTTTTCTCCGAAGGAGATCTGGTTCTCCTTTACGAAAAAGATTGGGATATGATAGGAGCTAGAAAATTCAAAGCCATGTGGCGAGGTCCTTACATCGTTAGACGAGTGCTGGAGAAAGGAGCTTACAAATTAGTAGATTAAGATGGTATCCCTTTGAGTGAACCCAGAAATGGGTTGTACTTAAAGAAGTATTATACCTAAGATCACCTATGCATGAGTACTTGTATTTTATTGTATCATACTTCTTGTGTGTTACTGTAGTGTGTTTTTTTGTTATCTGGTCTCTACCCTTATGTTACGTTGTGTTTGGTTTCCAGATGTCGGAGTCTTCGCCACCCCATGTTGGCTTCAGTAATGGTGCTAGAAGTAGTACTCAGAACCTTGCTTCTGCTGCTTGGGCAATTTACGCCCCTACAAAAAAACTTATCACTCTACGAGGTGTGTGTCTCGGTCGTGCGACCAAAAATATTGCAGAGTATAGCACCGTTATCGAATTGTTGATTGATGCTATCTCGCTCGGTATCCGTCACTTGGTTGTACGACTCGATTCACAGCTAGTAGTACTACAGTTAAGTAATGTCTATGCTATTCAGAGTTCTACTTTATTACGAGTATATTTACGAATTCGCCTCTTGGAACATTACTTTGATTATATTGAGTATCAGCATATTCCTAGATGTCTAAATACATTAAATGATGCATTAGCTAACTATGTATTAAACAGACATTTGTGCCATTTATAAACCAATCACATCACATGTATCACATAACACAAGATAAGCTGGTAGAAGCCGTATATATGTATATAATGATCAAAAGTTTTTTACAAAAAATTTATGTCCAAGGACCAAAATTTCAAAATTTGAAGCTCATAGCTTCTACAAAGTAGCATCATGGGTGATGCTCACGATAAGACATGACTGGTCGGGCAACCCTACGAAGCAGTCAGCCAATAGACTCTGACACACCCACTGTATGGCATTGATAACGCCAAGGGACCTCTCCGATAGGCATGTCCGGAATGTCAGCAATCAACCCCTCTAAGTTTTGCTCCACTACCTCATAATCTTCAGCATCTCATCGTGGCTCTGGAGCCACCTCTCCTCGTCACTAAATATGAGAGGTACCCGGAGGTCGATAAGGCCCCACGTCTATGTCATCAAAAATATTTTTTGTAATTAGACATTGGACAAACATAAAAACATTGCATATGATAAAACTCACAAAAACATTTAAAAAGTGAAAAAATGTGTACTTCTTACCTAGATATCCCCACTGAGCGTCCTCAGGTAGGGCCAAATCCAGATCCCCTTGGAAATCGAACACAACATAAGCATAATCGTCGACCATCAACATCTGTGGCTACAACCAGTCAAAGAAAGAATCATTGCATTTGATGATAGGCCCAGCTACGTGTCGGGCCATGAGGTTTCACCACCTCAACATCCTCAGATCCTATGGGGCCGACAAACCCCACTCAACCTGTAATCTCAACAAGGGAACCCTCTCAAGAAAGAAGGACACCAAAAGTGACCTGTACCCAAATTGTTTCAAATCACCTTTCCTGCATTTTGTCAATTGCCTCTTTATACTGTGAAGGACTGCATCTGACCAGTTAAAGACCTGAGGCTCAATACACTCTATGGCGTACTGAAAATATATCTGGAGAGCCATGTGTGGAGCAACGCTCCTAGCCATACGAGCAATGGTGAACAAGATGGTGCGAAGGGTCAAATCCTAGACCCCCCAAATGGCCACCTTTCCTTTGCTTCTTTCCGCCTTTCGAACACAGTACCAATGACAATACTCACTCATAGGCAGCCCACCACCTCAGCTATCGATCAAGCTAGCATGGTACCCACGCTGTGAGAACCCTGTTAAGAAGTAAACATCTTCAATATCCAAGGACAAAGTGTGGACCCCCATGTGAAATACTTGTTGGTCCACATCCCACATATGAACGAGGTACTCCAACAACCTGGTCCAGGTGGATCCAAAACCGCTCGAAAATACTCAAATGCAGAAAAGGAGGATCTAGGAATGACCCAGAAGTCTCAGAAGGGTCCCTTGGCTCAGAAAATGCTCAAAAATCAAAGTTCTTAAAATTGTATGAAACCAACACTATTACGTCCGGCTCGTTCTCCCGATTCCAGCCATATATTTACTTTCTCAAATGGAGATCGTATGAAGAAGTTATGACACTCTGAAGTTTTTCGAAAACGATGATAAAAAATGAAATAGTGAACAGGTGACACTGATGACGTCAGTGGTATGGATGTTGACATCAGCATGACGTGTCACCTTCTAAAAGCTAGCAGTTTGGTGGATCCAGCCAAATCTGGAGGAGGTTCGCTAAGTTTGGCAAACTGGTTAGTGACTCTGCTTATTTAGCGGGGCACGCAAAACGAGGCAGGGGAAGTTGGCATACGCTGCATTGGAATTCGTTCCAAGAGGTGTCCCAGGCGACCTGCTCAGAAATAGATTGAATTTATACTCAAAAGTTGCAGAATTTCGAGGGGATTCCGAATATGCTCTCTGTTTCTTCATCAAAGTAGCCGAACAAAAAAGTGCCTCTAGAAGAGGAGTGGTACGCTTTTCGAAACTGTATGGATCTAACAGGTAGAGGCTGCATTGGAATTCATGTCAGGAGGTGTTCCAGGCAACCTACTCAGAAATAGGTCGACTTTATACTCAAAAGTTGCCGAATTTCGAGAGGATTCTGAATATGCTATATGTTTTGTCATCAGAGTAACCGAACATAAAAGTGCCTCTAGATCCCATTTGAGTGAGACAAGCATACTTTAGTTTATAGTCAAAAGTTGCAGAATGACGTTTTCCAGCCACCTATGATGTTTGTTTCTGCCCAGAATCGCAGATCTGAAAGTTGGTTTTTGGGAGCTCTTATGTAAGCCTTTCATTGTAATTGTTAAGCATTTAAGATTAATTAAAGAGCGGTCTCACTGTTGGAGTGGACCAGAGACGTAGCCAGGAAGTCTGGTGAACTCCGTTACCAATTCTTGTTCATAAATGGTTTTCTTACATGTTTATGTGTTCATGTGCTTGATGGATGTTCTTTAATTTTGCATTACAAAGATGGTTAACAGTTAAAAATTCACATGCAAATAATGGTTAAAAGATCTTGAATTTTAGATCAAGTTTTAGATCAAGTTGTTATCAGAGCGAGGTTAACCATTGCTTTGTGATTTGATGTTAATAAGATCCAAGCTTCAGCGTGGTGAAGGAGAA
>ML810015.1:44831-56821 GCA_009831015.1 Picea engelmannii
TACCGATTAGTCCGATAACATAGGTGCAAGCAACCCTCGCTTCGCGAGGCCACCCTCTACGGGTACTAAAATTTTGATGCGACATTTTCCTCAGGTACCACAAGGAACCTTCTAAAGAAAGAACCCTCTTTACATTCACCCGTGTAGAATCCTAGGAAAATAAACTATGTTTACCAATTTCACAATGGACGGTTGGGCGGGTAACCAGTTGACAAGAAAGACTAAGAAAATGGAACTGGTAATGGTGGAGACAAATCCATGACCAAAATACTAAGAAGAAGTGGTGTCACCCTGGGTACCTTCCACTCTTCAAAGCTCCAAACTTGTTTTAGTCCCACTAGGATAATGAAATAGGGGAGATCTCAAATCATCGCTTCTCTTGACCTTGTTCTTAGCTCCGGTGTAAGAGGATCTCTCCCAACAAATGGAATTTTTTACTACTTGTGTTTCAACACTCTCTAGTTTTCTACAATTTTGTTGGAGTGGCCTTGGAGAATTTACTCTCCACCCTACAACCAAGGCCCTAAAATCCTAGACTTGTGATCATTTTCTAATAAGAAAAGTTCTAGTTGATTTTAGATTATGTGTTTGTTCTTTTAATGTCTATTTGTTACTCAAAAGGAGTTGTGGATTGAACTTATCGATGATGTGTGATACTTGAATCCAAGAATACTTCAAAATAAAAAATGAAGGCAATGCAATCTTTAAGTTTCGATGAAGTCTATATATAAGAAGGAGAAAGAAGTTTCAAGCAAAGAAATATTTACAACATTTTGAATGCCATTTAATTTTATTTAAAATACAAGCTAAAAAATGCACCACCCAAAAAATAGAATGCAAAATTTCTTTTCGTTTGATTGTAAATGCAATGCAATCTCTTCAAATGAAAATTTTCTTCATATTTACTTTTAATTAGAATGATAGAAATCAATGTCTGACACAAAGGAAGATGAAGAAAAATGAAACCAAATAAAGTGTGCACTCAAAATGTTGACAAGTACTCAAAGAATTCAAATCTCAGAATGCTTCCAACATAAACAAGAACCCAGATTATGTAAAAGAGAAAGAAGAAGATCACTCTTTGAAATCCTAAAAAATGAGCAGCAGGAATCAAAGATCAAGGATGGGTTACAACAAACAATAGAGTCTCAAGCATTCAAAAGACCAAATCTTTCTAAAGAAGGAAACAAAGAAACTCAAAACAAATCAACCTTTGCAATTTCAATTTACCGAAAACTTCAAAAACAATCAAGATAATCATAAGTCTAAAGACTTTCGGGATGAAGATCAGACTACTAGAAGGCAGGATGGACCAAGGGATCTTGTTAACCCAAGGTAGTCATACAATTTCACAACTTAAAGAATTTTCAAACTCAAGGGAGGTAAAAGAAGTGATAAACACCAATCTATTAGACAAAAAAAGTCAAAAACAAACTCTAAGGACTCTGGGACAAAGCCTCCAATCAGAGGATTGATAAAAATAGGGCAAAAACTCTTGAAACCAAGAAAAACAAGAGATCAATGCTCTTGTAACAAGGGAGACAGGACATTGATGAGGGGTCAACGCTCCCAAAAATTCTAGCAGGGGGCGTTACTAACACTCCGTAAGCCACTGTAGGGGAGTGTTAATGCTCTATGGGCCACTATGGGAGAGCGTTGATGCCTGGAAACATTGAAAAACAATAAAAAAATTGTTCATTCTCAGTAGAGACCAAGTTAATGACTATGTAAACATCTCAATGAAGTAGAGGGAAGGGCAATAGTCCAAAATAAAGCATCATACAATTTCAAATCACAAACAAGAATCAACAAGGACTAGACAAACCAAGGGAAGACCAGTCAAAGTTGTTCCCCAATATCATGGCCATTTTTTTGTTGTGAGAAATTTCACCTTGCAGACAGGTTGAACTCTCCTTAGATCAAACTATGATCTAAGACAGACACAGAACACATGTTTATTACTTTACTTGCATATCTAGTTAATTAACTTATATATATAAGAAGGGAGAAGTACTTATTTCCCAAAGTTTGTCTTCACTTATCCATCCTTTCACCTCACTGCTATGATTCCTTCAATGATCAAGGAGACATGCAAAACAAGAGGAAAACCTTTCTACTTATACTAGATCTTGTTAGGTAAGAACTAAATCTATCTATACCTGATTTAACTTAAGCATAGACACTATCATGAACAACATAGTGAAAGGAATAGGCCAAGTTGATATTCATGGAAATCCAATAAAGAAGGAACTTACAAATCACCTTTGTTGTTGCAACAATCTTCTCCAAGATCTACTGTCCAGCCCTTACATGAATGTCTTGAGATCAAAATGATGATGCTTCAATGGATTCCTTCCCCCTCTTAATCGATGAATGGCCTTTTTTATATAGAACTTGAGATGTTTAAACACCATAACATTTCAAGGGAATAGTTGAGATCTTTACTCCTTAGGTTAGGATTTAGTACCCAAAATGGAGGGAATGTGGATGACTTCAGTGTATGAGTCATCCTTTGACCATAACCATATAAAAATATCTCAATATTTTCCCAAAAAAAAGGGTAGATTAGCTCTAACTGAACTAACACTCCCCCAACATTGGCCACAAAGCGTTAGTAATGCTCCCCAACAGTTGATTATGGAGCATTAACGCTCCCTATACACGGAAAGGGGAGAGTTAGTGGTTAAAAAAGGCTCAAAACTTAGGGAAAGTGGTTAGGCTTCGACATCTTATCAATGTTTTCTGATTCACCATGGCTTAGGGAACACAACCAAAATTTATAGATGGTGTCAACACTTACAACACTCAATAAAGTGCATGTGAAACTTAGTAAGGTGAACATGACACTTGTGAAAGTGAATGCAACACTTAGTAAGGTGCATATGACACTTTACAACACTTTGTGAGACTTGAGGTGTGTAAAATATGAAACAACTAAGTGTGGCATTTTGGTGTGTAACACTATACCATTACATTGCATGTGGTAGCATGAATCCATTCACCTCTTATGTTCATGCTCTTTTGATTATCATATGTCTCATGTGATTGGAATTATGTTCTTTACTAGTGTATCACAACTCCATGGCCACAATGATCTTGGATCAAGACATGTCAACTCACATTCTCATGCTAACCTCAGGTTACCATTCATTTCCCTCCTGCTCATGATAACCCATTATTAGCGTATTTCACCTCTCTCTCTCTCTCATGTTGGATCTTATTCAACATATGTTTCCTAGTATCCTTTTCCAAATTCCTCATCTTCCCTTTCTTTCTTTTGTTATAATTACCCTAGAATAACCACCTCCATTCCCTTTTCATCTATCCTTCATCCCTTCCCTAAGAGTTGGTGTTACTCTTCCTTCCCCTCTTAGTGCACACCACTAACCTTTGTGATGTAGGTAACTAGCTCACTTCAATGTATGACTATGACACCATTCCTTGACTACAATTACATGTATGGAATTCTTACTCTCACTCATTATGATACTAATAATTTTATAGTCAAGTTGCTATCATTATCATCAAATTCACTCATGATTTACTTACATGTTCTAATTGTTATTCCACTTACATAATAATTAGAACTTAATCATATCTAATTTTATAGTTTAGTTGTTGTATCACTTACATGATAGTTAGACATATTATCTTTCCATTTGCATGGTTTAGTTATTGTCATTATTGCATAGTAATTAAACGTACTTGTTCCCTTGTCCTTGAATCCTTTATTGACTTTCATTTCTTACTTCTTCATATTTCTTTCTCCTTTTTCTTCTTCTTTCTTGACATCATACTAATCCACAAGGCATTGTTCATGGTTCCACCTTGTACAAACTCTTTGGGTGTGGTCCTCGACATGTACTATAGGATATATAGGCCTAATTGTTGGAATATTCCCACATGATATCAACACATTGTCTTCTAGTAAAAGAACCCCTAGATTACTCATATGCACTTCCTTATATCTCTCCTTCCATGCAACTCATTATTATTCCCATCTCATGGCTAGTAGCTCTTGCAAATGGGGAAATATGTAGCATATGATAATCTCACTTGGGTAATCATGTATGCCTACTCATTAGGAAATTACTTATGTGGCCCACCCTTGTTGTTATGTTTATGCATCACCCTCCTAATGATGATACAATACCTCTCAACCATTGGTATAATGTGATAGATCATATTCTTATAGCCTCTCTTACCCTATCCTAGATGGAGGACATCACTAAGATGTTTATCACTTGAGTGGGTTTCTTAGGTCCCTATTTCTCCTTGGTTTCCAATCCTTGGTTTTCCATTTTCAATCATTTTTATCCCTTTTGGAATTCCCTAACTCCACAAGTTTAAAGGAAGGTGAAAAACCATGAATTGGGTCTGTGGTTACTTCGGATGCCTTAAATTGGGTACATATACACACAAACTCATTTGAAAAATTCCATTCACATAGTCAACTTGAGTCAAACCCCCTAAGCCCTCTTCATCTCTTAATGTTGATTGTACCATAGATTCTTTTATGGTATTGCAATTATCAATGTTGGTATCCTCCATAAGGGTGTAATAGGAGACCATGGGCCCATTAGAGATAAGAGTTGGATAAGTATGGTGGCCATTTAATTTAATGTGGACAAGGTCCACAATGTTATTTATTATTAAATAAATCCCCATTAGGTAATTAGAATTTAATAAATGTATTGTATCCTTGTGAAAGAAGGCCCAACAGGTAGTTAGTATTTGGTAGGCTATAAATAAGGATGAAGTCCTCCTTATTGAGTATGCATGATAATATTGTTGTATTGGAGAGCTTAGCTCATTGGGAGGTTTCCCCCTCAAAGAGGCAAGTGTACAGGAGTTGATCCTTCCATAAAAGGATCCTTGTAAGGTGTTTCCCCGCCTTAACAATATTTTGATATATAAAGTATTGAAGCATTTATTGCCAATTATTGTACATGTTATGTGTTTTTGAGTTTTCATATCTAAGGTACATAAAAATTGGTATCAAAGAACTTTCTATGGTACTATTGGAAAAAAAATTCCTCTTGTTCTTTCTCAAATAGGGAGCCATGACACAAAATTTATTTTTTGATATTTTGTTTTGCATACTTTCCAAAAAATAATTGCAGATCTATATTCTTCTTCCAAACATATGCAATTTAAAAACAAAAATCACTTAAATTGGAAATTTTATGAAGGAGATCTTGTAGTTTGAAATATTATCTTGTTTTTAAGGATTTTCTAGTGACAATCGTAGGTATTGTAGGACATGTAACTTTTGTAGAGAACCCAAATTGCAGCCATACATTTTTCATTTGATAAATAATTTTGAGGGATTTGATTTGGTATATTACATGATATACTTCCAATCAATATTAAGTGGGCTACAATGTTTGAAAACTTCCACCCAAACACCATAGAGAAACCACATGTCGTGGCAGGTATGGAATACATTCATTGTCGTAGAAGGAAGGGAATACATTTTTGTGATAAGGATTTTATTCTTTAGATGGAATGGAATTTAGCTATGATTGATGAATACTAGGAAAAGATATATGTATTGAGTGATTTAGATTATGTTTGTGTTGAGTGGTATCCTAAAACCTATTATTTTGGGAAGACAAGTACTTCCAAATTCTCTTTCATGACTCTTCTCCACCATATGAAGAGAACACCATTAAGGAAAGACATAAGTAGGTGGTGCCTATCAATTTCTAGTATACGTATTTTGTAATGTTAGAGTTCCTTCCAGGGCCATCCTTTTACAACTATATGAAGGATTTGTTTTCTCTTGTTGGTTCTATCTATACGATCCACATGACATTGGTGGGGATTTGGAGCATAACACTCAGTGATTCATCAAATTTAGGTGTCATCAGTTGGGATTATACATGAGCACCAAGACATGGGACCTAGTTTTATGGATATGCTTCTTGGATTACGTCAGAATTAAAGTCAAAACTTGTACATAGAATCCTAGTTCCCTAAACTTATTCAAAGTTGAATTCAAAACCCATACATGGGACCTTTTCTTATGTATTATCCCTTTATGGAAACAATTATTGGACCAATTCACTCTAAAAATTAATGGTATCACCCATACATGGGACTTTGGCTTATGTATGTACATCATATATACAAGCATTGAGGAAAGTGCTTCTCAAAGGGGGATGGAATGTTGGGATCCCCCCTAGGGGTGTAATAGGGGCCTATGGGCCCATTAAAGATAAGAGTAGAATAAGTATGGTGGCCACTTAACATAATGTGGACGAGTTCCACAATGTTAGTTATTATTAAATAAGTCCCCATTAGGTAGTTATCATTTAATAAATGTAACATTGCCTCATTGAAGAAGGCCCACTAGGTAGTTAGAATTTGGTAGGATACAAATAAGGATAGAGTCTTCCTTATTGAGCATGTATGAGAATATTAATGAATTGGTGGTTAGCTCATTGGCAAGTTTCCCCCTCAAAGAAGCAAGTGAACAAAATTTAACCCTTCCATAAAATTATCTTTATAAGGTGTTTCCCTACCTTAAAGTTATTTTGATATATGAGGTATTAAACTATTTCCAACCCATTATTTTACATGTTACATGTGATTTTTATTTTCATATCTAAGGTATATAACAAGTGGTATTAGAGAAGTTTTTAGGGCATAGTTTTTTTTTTCCACTTGTTTTTCTTGCAAATTTGGAATTGTGACACTTAGATCAATTTCTAACAATTTTTATGCATATTTTCTAGTAAAATTGTAGATTTGCATTCATGGGTTTAATTGAAGGTGAAAACCCCTAAATTGGGTCAATGGTCACTTAATATGCCTTATATTGGGTCCATATATTCCCAAAATTATTTGGGACTTGCTATTTACATGGTCAACTTGRGGAAACCCCCTAAAGCCTCTTGATATATTAATGTTGAATGTACCATAGATTCCTTTATTGTATTGTGAYTATAAATGTTAGGAAACTACCTAGGAGTGTAATAAGGACCCATGAGCCCAATAGAGATAAAAGTAGGATAAGTATGGTGTTYATTTAATGTAATGTGGAATTGGTTAGTTTTTACTAAATAAGACCCATTAGGTAGTTAACATTTAATAATTGTAATGTGGCCTCATTAAAGAAGGATCACTAAGTAGTTAGCATTTGGTAGGCTATTAAGAAGGATGGAGTCCTCCTTATTGATTATGCATGATAATATTAATAAATTTGATCTTATGTCATTAGAAATTCCCCCCCCCGAAAGAGGAAAGTGAATAGGACTTAATCATTCCATAAAAGGTTCYTTCTAAGGTATTACCCTACCTTAAGGGTATTTTGATATATGAAGTATTTCTTTCCCATTATTTTACATGTTATGTGTGACTTTCATTTTGATATATAAGGTACATAAAAAGTGGTATCAGAGCACTTTCCAAGGCATAGTTGGGAAAACATTTCTCCTTTTTGTCTTTTGCATATTTGGAGCTACAACACTCAGATCAGTTTCTAAGCATTTTTCCATAGCATTTACATAAAATAATTGTAGATCTATATTCTCCTCACAAAAATACATGATTTAAAAAAATGAATGGCTCTAATCGGAGTTCAAATGATGGAGATATTGCAATATGAAATCTACTCACTTTCGAAGGATTTATGGTGATGATAATGGGTATTGTAGAGAATATAAGTTTTGATAAAGTGTTCATATTGTAGTTGGAAAAAACATTTCTCCTTGTTGAAGTTTGTAGATTTGGAGTTGCAACACTCATATTAGTTTATGAGCATGTTTATACAAAATTTCCTTCAACTAATTGTACATCTATATTCTCCTCACAAAAACACATGATTTCAAAAAACAAATGGCATGAATAGGAGTTTATATGAAGGATATATTGCAGTTTTAAATATGCTCACTTGGTATTTTTGGTGACACTCATGGGCACTGTAGAGAAAATATTTCTTGATAGAGTGCCCATATTGAAACTAGATCAACATCATTTGATAGAGACCTTTCAAGTATTTTATTTGGTATATTACATGATATATTTCTGATCAATATTTACCATGCTACATCCCTTGTAAATTTCCACCCCACACCATAGAGAAACCACATGTTGTAGCTGGTATGGAATACATTTGTTGTCATAACGGTAAGGGAATACATTTTTTGTGCTAAATATTTTATGTTTTAGATGGAATGGAATTTATCCTGGATTGATGAATATTGCGAAAAAAACAATTTCCTTGTGTGATTTAGAGAATTCTTATGTTGATTGGTATATAAAAAAATATCATTTTTGGGAAGACAATTACTTCCAACTTCTCTTTGATGAATCTTCTCCACCATATGAAGAGAATATCATTGATGAAAGATAGAAGTATGTGATGCATATTGGTTTCCAATATTTTTATTCTGTAGAGGTAGAGTCCCTTTTAGATCCATCCTTTTATAGCTATATTGAGGATTTGTTTTTCTAGATGTTTCCATTTATTTAGATCCACATGAAAACTATGGTGGGAATTTGGAGCACAACACTCAATGATTCATCGAGATTAGGTTTCATTAGTTAGGATTCCACATGAGAAATAGGACACGGGGAAAGGCTATATGGATGTACTTCTTATACTACATCAATGTTATGGCAAAGACTTGTACATGGGATCCACATTCCTTGAAGTACTACAAAGTTGCAATCACCACTCGTACATGGAACCCTAGCTTATGGATGCATATCATATGTACAATATTTGAGGAAAACACTTCTCAAAGTGAGAAGGGATGTTGGGATCCTCCCTAGGGGTATAATAGGAGCCCATGGGCCCATTAGAGATAATATTAGTGTAACGCCCCAAAGTTTAGTAAATTAACAAATTGATTAAATTGACTGATTTAATTAATTAATTTAGATGATTAATTGAATTAAGTTGATTAATTGATTTAAATTAATTTTGATTTAACTAGTAAAAATTTAGTATTATTTAAATAAAGAGATATTTCTATTTTGGGCTATGTGTGTTTATGCATTTATGGATTAGTGGATGTGCAGTTGTGAAAAATATTATTTTATTGGATAGAGAATTTTTGTGTGATAAATGGGAGTTAAGGAGAGGATAAACATGTCAAGAGGAAGGCCTTTGAAGGGGGGTGGGGGAGGAAATGGAGTAGGATAAGGGTAGGGATTTCATGTTGGGGAAAGGATTAAATTTTGGGAAGATTAGGGACATAGTTCTTTGGGAGAGGAAAAAACTTGGATTTGGAACATTTTGGGCATATATTGGTTGGACTGTGTTGTGGGAATTTTGGGAATAAGGGATAGGAAACCACAAGGATTTCCTAGAGCTAGGGATTCGAAGAGGCTGTTCTTAGCTAGCTAGGAGGAAATTTTTTCATTTTTGGGTAGTTTGGACTAAATCAACTAGAAACTTGAGGTATTTCACTAATTGATTTAATTATAAATATTGTGAACAAATTGTTGAGATCATTATTAGGTTCATTCATTATGGCTAACAATGTTAGGAATGATTACCATTTGTAGGAATTATAATATATCAACTTTTGTTTTCAACATAATTAAGTTTTTCCATACAGAGAAAAACTTACAATTGAAAGCAAAACATTTACATTTGAAAGAACAAAAATTGTACATTGATAATTGAATGCATGTACAATTTTTACAACGGGATAAATTTTGAGGCCCTGTAGGGAGGGGACTTATAATTAGGATAAGCATGGTGGTCATTTAATGTAACATTGACTAGGTCCATAATGTTAGTTATTATTGTACATAAGGCCCCATTAGGTAGTTATCATTTAATAAATGTAATGTGACCTCATTAAGGAAGGCTCGCTAGGCAGTTAGCATTTGGTAGGATATAAATAAGGATGTTAGTCATCCTTACTGATAATGTATGAGAAGATTAATGAATTGTGTATTATCTCATTGGGAGGTTTCCCCCTCAAAGAGACAAGTGAATAGGATTTGATCCTTCGATAAAAGGTTCCTTGTAAGGCATTTCCATACCTTACGAGTATTTTGATATATGAAGTATTTCTTTCCCATTATTTTACATGTTACATGTGATTTTTATTTTCATATATAAGGTACATAAAAATACATCCACAAGTCACATATTAGAGGGCCATTTAGGGCCTATAACCCCATTATATTGTTATAACCAAACTTGTAGTATACAACCAAAGGGTGTGGTTTGATAGTTTTGTATGACCCAACTATCTAATGGCCAATCCAACTATCTATTACCCCTTAATGTTGCTTCCTTTCCTATATATACATTTTGATTCTTGTTTGTAAATCCACTTCGACTTTTTTAAGGTTGAATCGTTTACCTTTTAAAACTATAAGTTTCAGGTACACACTCAAGTTAGTTGTTGATATCCTTCCACCTCTCTCAAACCCCTAGGGGATTCTTCCACATGTCATCTCCAAGAACTTTACAAGGACTCTTTTGGTTATCCTAGTTCCAATTTTGCAAGTTTGATTGACTTATCCTTGGGAATGTTCATTAGCATAGTTCCATGCACACCTTAGAACTTTCAACCCTAAAACCTCAAGGGATGTTCCATCATATCTAGGGTAAGGGAGGTATAATCCCCTATAAGGGCACCAAAACAATATATTCTACATATTTCATTTATTTATTTTTATAGAAGTATATCTAGAGTTTATTGGTTATATTGCATACAAATATTTGTATTGGAAATTATGACAAGTCCTCTCTTGTAGGGATTTGGATTTGAGTGTGCAAGGTCATAATGAGACATGGCTCATTCTTGGATGACTATCAAAAATATCCACTTGATCCCAAGGATCTTGAGCATATACAACAATGAATTCTATGTGATTTGTTCTTGTTTTCCTCTTTCCATTTGAAGTGTTAGCATTTCTATCTCACTAAAGGAATTGGTGGCTAATTAACCTTAGTTAGTTTGTTCAATTTAATTTGGTAATTTTTTGGTAAAAATTAATCATATTAAGTTAGTGGATTACCCTCTAATTTTCATCCTCTTTTGTCTTACCTTAGTGTTTCTTGGTTTGGCCCTAAAGTTTAGTGGAAACTCCTCTTTTTTCTCTCTCCTTTTTATTAATGTGTGTCTGTGTGTGTGTGTGTGGCATTATATATTTTTCCTCACACTACATGTGGTAGCATGAATCTGTCTGTTTGCTATACATATTGAAAAACATTACTAACAAAGATTCAATGCTCATGAGAAGATGAACTAGGGATTCTACCTCTTGGCTCCATTTTTGAGGAATTGTAGAAGAGGACGACCTTGAAAATATCAACACCATTGATAGTACTATCACCACTAAGTTTAAATAGAATTTATGGTGTTGCAATAAAATTCAGAACAAAAAAAAGTTTCTTTACTACAAAGAGCCTATTAACCTGAAGTTAAAAAACACAAATTATCTCTCTATTGTTACTATCTTTAAGAAGAAGAATAATGTTTCTAATTTAGAACAAACTCCCATGAGTTCCATAGTGAAACTAGGAGTTGGAGAAGACCTAAAGCACTTTGGAGGGAGAATTTGTAGAGTCTGTAATTCTAATAAGGTAGAAGATCAAAGAATTTTCTCCTAGAGTGTACATCCTACAAAATTATAAATCTCATTTTTAAAACGTTTGTCAAACTACAAATATATATAATGTGCTAACCCGTGAAAACCAAAATGTACTTATGATCTTATTATCAATTTAATCAATATTACAAAAAAAAAAAAAGGTTTTATTTCCATAAATCAATGTTGGTCTCAATGGAAATCATCATCATCATTATCTCTCTCACTATAAATTGTAAAACAATCCTACTTCTCTTGATATAAATACAAAATTACAACTTAATATTGGTATTATGAATATATCTTAATAAGTATTTTGTGATGAGGAGATGAGTTTGGAAATTAATAAAAAGTTCTCAAAATTAATGGAAAATTAATAAATAAAACTAATATATATATATATATATATATATATATATATATAT
>ML810015.1:60441-100515 GCA_009831015.1 Picea engelmannii
TTGAAATTTTCAAATTAATGCCTCGTTATATTTCCTACCAAGTATGAGCGTACTATGAGTTATTTGTAATGCAAATAAAATACGCCATTATTGACTACATTATATGAGTTTCTAGTTGTAACCCATCAATTTTAATTTTAAAATGATTGCCTTACTATCTTGTCGACCTTTAAATGCGAGGGATTATAAACAAAAGTGGCAATTAATTATAAATATTAGTGTATTTAAATACAAAATATAATTATAAATATTAGTGTATTTAAATATAAAATATATTGTTAATATAATTATTTTTAACATATATCAATATCAAAATGAATTTCAAAACTCTTAAACATCTAAAGAAATACTTCCATGAATAATTATTTAATTCTCTTTATTGAAAAATAACCCCAAAGTGTCATAATGAATCAATCATGGGTGCTAAAATTAATGTCAACTTACTAAAATATGGAGACACATTGGCTTTTATAACTTTTAGAATTTTATGTACAACTAAAAGTTGTTGATGTTCCCAATGTTGTACTTGGAATATGTTTAAAGACATTTGAGTTTTTTTTGGTTTCCTACTTTTAAAGTAGAATCTTCACATGTGTATTAAGAGCATCATATGTGTAATTTACAATCTAAGGGAAATTTATGCACACCATTCACAATCCAAGGAAGATTTACAATCTACATTACTCATCAAAACTTCTACAAAATGTGGGTGATGAAATTTTATTAAAAGTTTCTCCTTCGCTCACTATGTTAAGGAGGTGAAGAACTAAAACTAGGCAATACCTTTAATGATGAAACTTACTAAACTGGAGAAGTTTACTAAATTAGACAAGACCTTCACTATTATTTGCAAATCTCTCCCATGAAAGACAATAGGAATCATGTGAGGATTAATCATCATTTATAAATTAATATGATTATATAATTAATAAATATAAAATTGAATTAAACAAATGGCATTAGTGAGATAGGATATATATAAATTAATATGATTATATAATTAATAAATATAAAATTGAATTAAACAAAAGGCGTTAGTGAGATAGGATATACATTCGAGTTGAAATCTTTCACACCTTTGAATAATGGATTTTCTTTTATTATGTATTTTGGATTTTTTTATTATTATGTATTTTATACATCTTTTATATGTGTATACATTTTCAAGGTGTTTTTGGATAATTTGTATATTCAGTTATATTGAATGGTTGATTTATAATCTAACAAATATGATAATGTTTTGATAATTATATATTTATATCTATAATTATATAGAAAAGAAAATGGAGTGAAACATTCTCATGATATTAGAATGTAATTGGATTTTTATCAAAATTTTGAAAGTATTAGAGATAATATCAAACAATTTTAAATTTGGCACTCTTCTTCAAAATTGTTAGAATGTCAAAGACTTTGTCTTAGAAAATGGTGTAATTATAGAGTTTTTCCAAAATTGTTACATCATTTTTACTATTTGTACAAAAAAATTGGTGCAACTATTGATACAAATCTACATAGATAATTGCATTGATTTATGTCAATAAAAGGGAAAAAGAGATCGAAGATCATGTAGCTAGTCAACAGGCTAAAAAGAAAGGGAAGAAACTCCAGTTCTCTCTAGAAGTGACTGAAGCTCCTAGAAAGCCACCCACCAAGTCTGCAGCAAAGAGAAATCTTGTTATACATACATCACATGAAATTAGTGAGACTCCAAAAACATTCATACAACAAACCCTCTTAGATGGCAGAGACTCTTCAATTATTGAGTTGCAAGAACAGTTGAAGAAGGCTCACTTTGTTATAGCACAATTACAACATGAAAATAGAGAATTGAAGAATAAGTCTCTAGAAGAAGCTTTCAAGAAATATACCTCTGTTATAGGAGAAAGGTCAACACTATCAACACCAACTGGTTCCAAAACAAGGAGTAAAGGGAAAGCAATAGGGAAGACTCCAGAGGTAGAGGATATTCCTAAGCCTAGTATGCCTTTAAAAAGGTCCTCAAAACTAGGAAGTTGCAGCATCAAGTGGAAATCCCAACACAAAATCATCCAGTAGAAGAGAAAGATGAGCAAGGAAAACACACTTTCAAGATAATAAATAAACAGCTCATAGAAGCATGAAATGTGATATTTCAACTCATGGAGAGAGACAGGGAATCCAAAATGAAGTTTGGAGAACACCTAAGATACTGTGAACCTGCAATAAACAAAGCTGCATCAATGGTGAGAAGGACCCTGCCATTACACAAATAGTTGAAGAGTTTTTATCAACAAAACCTCACTTTGAGGAAGGAGAACAAGACCCTCAACAAAAGTTTGCAGCAGGTGGATATTGGAAAGAAGGGCAATCTTAACTTGCTAGCTGAAGCAGAAGAGAACTGAACCAATGAGATGTTTTTGACACATTTTTGTCATTTTCCATTTTGACTACTTTTTTCAAAAGTTTACATACATAAGCATATTATATTATCAAAGAGGCACTATTACCTACATGTTCGATCATACCATTTGTTGTTGTGCAACTCTATTGCATTTTCCTGTAGGTGGTGATTGCACAACAGACTTGTTGCGTGATGGTGACAGAATGACCAGAACACCTCCAACTTAGTTTGAATGGTTTAACAAATGCACCATCTCATGTCCAACGAACATCAGTAGTGGAAATCACAATTTTGGGTTTCAGATATTGTCATATCAAAGTCGTCGTAATGATTCCAAGTCGATTCCTTMTTTTTAGTAGTTTGTTAAAGATCTCATGCTGATTATGTGCAATTGTTAGCACTTTTTTAGGATCATGGTTGGATCCAAATTTGATACTATAAACATATGTTTTCTTATATATTCAGGAAGACAAAAAARCTAAAGGGTTGGAAATTGTGTATAGGAATACTATTGAACATATTTTTTCCTTGTTGTTAATGAAAAATTATTAGATCTGAAGTCCTTGAGTTTTGACCACGGAGATACAGGTGATTGTGATATTTTATGCATGTGTTTCCTCAATCTTTTCTTTCATGTTTTATACTTGATATTTTATGGTTTCTTCTTTATGTTAATGTGAAATATATGTATCAAAACTCATCTTTATCAGATGCTCTTTTGCATGTACTTCAAGTTATATTTATGCTATAATTTATTTGATATTCATCCTTGTTAGATGCCTCGAAGGATTATTGTTTTCTCTGTAACGTGTTGTCTACAACATATCTATTTAGCTTAGAATATTACTTTCTATCTTGCCTCTGTTCAGTCTTTTCTTAAACATACCAGGTATCCATCAAGTTTTATTGACTTTCGACTTTAGTGACTCCATATCCCAATGTACTTTCTTTTCATATTTCCACCAACCCTATAAATTCATTTATCTTAGAGATCTAGCCTTTGAATTAAATCAAATTAATATTTTCGGTGATTTATTTGAAGAGAGAGAGGCATCTCTAGTTGGAAGGGATAGCTTACATCCCCAAGTTGGTTTGAGGTTACTCTTGTACATATTTCCTCCTCAACCAAGGAAATTACAGAGATATAACATTTTGGCACCATTCCAGGGATCAAAGGTAATTTTTTCCCTGGGAAAACGACAAAAAATTCTAAAACTGGTTCCTGAGAGTGACAATGAACTGGATACAGCTTTGGTTGAATTTTCACTTTGTTGACTCCAAATTTGAAGATCAGTTGCTAAAGATAAAGTTTGTTACAAAATCCTGGATACCTAAAGAAAATATACAAGGCATCATCCAAATCTAGATCCTCCACAAGCCATTGACAACCCAGAAGGAATTTTGCACAAAATTAACAAAAAAGCAACTCAATCAGTTATTTTTCTGGACAGAGTTTCATCATTTCCTAAAGGTGGAGTAAAAAGTATTATTGAATTTGAATTTGATATTAAATTTGAGTAGTCTTTGTTTAGATCCAAGTTAGAATATAATTTAACTGAAATTGTATTTGATGAAAAGAAATTTCAAACTTTTATTCATGTTGTTCCTATCCAAGCTGTAGTAATTCCTAGTCAGATCATAGAGTCAGGTCAAAATCCTCCTATAGTTATGGAAAAAAGATTTTCCCCATTAGTTCTCCCTGCTACACTTCATGATCTACCACAAAATTATGCACAAAGAATCAAATAGTTTGATGCAGAAGGGGATGTGACTGCCCAACAACATGTAGATAGGTTCATTGATTTGATAGATCTTGAAGAAGTAGATGATGAATATGTTAAGATGAGGTTATTTTCACAAAAAATTTTAGGACCAGTTAGGAAATGGTTAAAATCTCTCCCAGCGAATAACATTCCTAACTTTGAAAATTTTGAAACTCTTTTTCTTGGGAGATGGGGAAGTAAGAAAAACCCTTTGCAGTTATTGACACAATACAACCATTTAAAGAGACTCCCTATTGAGATAGTACATGATTTTTCTAGTATATTCATGAAGGTATATAACTCCATTCCTGATCAAGTAAAGCCTCCCCCAGGAGCTTCTCAACTCCATTATGTTGATGCATTCGAGAGTGAATTTTCCTTGTTACTAAGAGAAAGAAGGTCCACTTCTCTGACTAATATGATGAATGATGCAATCGAATTGGAAGTGAATTTAGCTGCATTGGGGAAGATCAATATCCAACATAAGATGATAGAAAGAAATCTAAAGAAGAAACACTACCTTCTACTTCTCAAGGGTCAGATGAAAATTTTGACTTAATGGTAAAGATTATGGAGAAATTAGTAGAAAATTTGTCATTGGATGATAGGCCTCATGACCTTCAAGCTAGAAATTAAAATTTCAGGAGACCTCCAGTTCCTAAGATAAGACAAAGAGAACAAAGGATTCCAGTTGATCATCCAGTTAGACCTCATTTCCAAAATAATTATGCTGCAGACTTGTTTGAGGAACCTCCTGAAGATATTCATTTTTTGGGCCTAGAAGGGTCACAAATTTACTTAACTAAATAAGAACACAATATGTTTATGCAATATGAGGAATTAAAGGAGAAAGAGGATTACAGGAAAGGATATCATAATTCCATCATGGAATTCTGAAAACAATATAACCTCATAAATAAGAAAATTACAACTAGTACTCCAAAGGATCCTAGAGTTGACTTGCCCTCTTCCAGTCATCAAGAAAAGGTTTTTCCAAAGAAGGATACATCAAATAAAGGAAAAAATAAAGAATATCCTCCTAGAGATGTTCTAGAGGTAAGAAGAGAAGCAATTCTAAAAGAAGTGGAAAAATCTCAACCCTCCTTTAATTTTGAAAATGAAATGGCAAAGATTAATATTTTTGTACATTTTAATGAGTTGATCAGAAATATGGAATACAAAATTCAGATTGTAAATATGCTTAAGATGGAACAGACCTCAGACACCCTTAATGTACAAGATGATCATCCTACTATTTTATTTGGTTCCCGGGTTGAGGAAATTGGCAAAGATGATTATGTGCCTCCTTTCTATGTTAGCCTAAATATCAATAATGTAACTCTTCATAATGCAATGTTAGATTCAGGAGAATCTCACAACCTGATGCCAAAGGTGATCATGGAAGAGTTGGGTTTGGATATCACCAGACCATATAAGGATCTGTTTTCTTTTGATTCAAGAAAGATGAAATGTGAGGGTTTAATCCAAGATATTGTAATATTCCAGTTATAAAAAGTATGCAGAACATAAATAAAATGCTAGAAATGGAAGATGAGAAACAATATAACCAGAACAACACCACAATAATACCAAAATGATACCAAAATAACACCATAAAGAGAACTTAGATTATTGAGAGCAATGTTCACTTGCCTCTTCGAGGGGGAAACCTCTAGCAGAGCAGAGTTCTATTACAATAATATCCAAGACAAAAGTTATCATACCCTCGACTCCTATTTATACTAAATATGTCTATCAAAAGAACCATCTAGAGGAAGATCCTTCTAGAAGCAGAAGCTTCTATTAGGTCTTCTTACAAATTCTAATTATTATTCTTTATTGCTAGGCCTTATTAATATTGACCTTTATTACATCGAAATATATTATTCTACCTATGTGAGGGGGTAGGTACCTAACATGCCTCCCCCTTAAAAGCAACCTTGTCCTCAAGGCTTGAGATGTGGAAATTGTTGCAAAATGGTAGTTGGTTCCCAAGTGGCATTTGCTGGGGTTGTATCTTTCCATTGGACTAACACTTCCTTGATGGTTCATTGATGCAGGAAATGCTCACGCTAGTCCAAAACGGCTTGTGGTTGGAGCCAAATGGAGCATTCTTCATCCAACTCGGGAAGGTTGGTTTGAGTTTTTCACTTAGTTCCAATCACCTTCTTTAAGAAGGAAACATGAAAAACAAGATGTAGCTTATAATGTCTGGGAAAAGCTAACTGATAGGCCACCTGTCCCACACGCTTGAGAATGGTATAAGGACCATAAAATTTGGGCGCCAGTTTCTGACAATGGTCAACCTTGAGAGAATTTTTCTTGTAAGGTTGCAGTCAAAGAAACACCTAATCCCCTTCTGCAAATAGATGTTCAGAGCAAACTTGATTTTCTTGTTGCTTCATGCAATTCTGGGCCATGACCAAATTCTCTTTGAGGGTATGGAGAATAGCCTCTCGAACTGTAAGCGTTTGGTCAACCGCCTGGACCTTTGAGACACCTGGTAAATATGAGAGAACCGAAGGTGGATTTTTTCCATATACCACTTCAAAAGGAGTCATGCGGGTAGTTGTATGGTATGAAGTGTTGTACCACCATTCAACTAGTGGTAACCATTGAGCCCACTGATTTTGATTTTTCAATGAAAAACACCTCAAATATGTTTCCAAAATCTTGTTGACAACTTCAGTTTGACCATTAGTCTGGGGATGATAAGTTGTGTTGAGATGCAATTGGGTGCCTTGTAGCTTGAATAATGCTTGCCAAAAATTGCTGGTGAAATTTGGGTCACGATCAAAAACAATAGAATGTAGCATGCCATGAAGCTTGGAGACCCGATCCATGAAAAGTTGAGCCACAGTGGATGTTGTAAATGGGTGTTGAAGAGAAGATAAATGAGCATACTTGGAAAGGCGATCAACTTCCACCATGATGACTAATTTATTTCCCTATTTAGGTAAGAATACAATAAAATCCATAGAGATATCCCGCCAAATAGCAGGTCGAATCGGAAGCGGTTGTAGTGTGCCAGGAGATTTGACTGCTTCTCCCTTGTTGCATTGACACACATCACATTTAGACACAAAATTATGAACATCATGTTTCATACCATCCTAGAAAAAAGAACGTTTGACCCTGTCATAGGTTTTGGTAAACCTGGAGTGCCCAACTGTGGGTGTAGCATGAAGCTCAGAAAGTACCATGGATTCAAGTTTTGACTGTTTACTTAAATATAAATGACCTTTGTATCGAAGCTCATCATGGAGCCAAGAGTACCCCGGGGAAACTGGAGAATTGCACTGCAATTGTTGTATCATATGCGAACTTTTGGGATCATGTAGCCATTCCTGGCAAACGGCTTGGAGCCAATCTGGTACAATGAATGAGAGATAAAAAAGGGAATCTTCATCTTCATATTTTCGGGAAAGTGCATCCAAAACCACATTGTCTTTTCCTTTCTTCTAAATTATCTCATAATCATATTCAAAGAGCTTAGTCACCTATTTTTGTTGCTCTGGGGAGGAAATGTGTTGTTCCATAAAATACTTGAGGCTTTGATGATCTGTCTTAATTTGGAAGCGTTTCCCTAATAGATAAGGGTGCCAAAGATCAACGACATGCAAAATAGACAACATTTCCTTTTCATAGATTGATTTGTCCAAATTTCGTTCAGACAGTTGTTTGCTAGTAAAGGCCAAAGGCCAACCCTCTTTCATAAGGAAAACACCAATTCCTTTCCATGAAGCGTCACATTCCAGGACAAAGGTATTTGTGAAATCAGGAAGGGCCAGTATTGGAGTGGTGCAAATGGCCATATTGAAGGTTTGAAAATCCTGAGCAGCTGCTGGAGTCCAAGTGAAAGAATTCTTTTTAAGGAGTGCAGTGAGAGGTGTTGCAATCTTTCCATAATTCTTAACAAACTTGCGATAATAACCTGTTAAGCCCATAAATCCACACAAACTTTTGAGAGTCTTTGGGTGAGGCCAGTCTTGCATAGCTTCAACCTTTTTAGGATCCACCCTGACGTTGTCCTTGCCAACAAGATGACCCAATTACTCGACTTCTGAAGCGCCAAAAGAACATTTAGATTGTTTCAGGAAAAGTTTGTGCTGAGAGAGTAGATGGAGAACTCGATCCACATGAGAAATACGGTTTGTCTAGGTTTTCCTATAGATGAGGATATCATCAAACAAAACTAAGACAAAATGACGGAGAAAAAGATGGAAGACATGATTCATGAGGCTTTGGAAAGTGGAGGGAGCATTACATAAGCCAAAGGGCATGACCAAAAACTCATAGTAGCCCTCATGAGTTCTAAAGGCAGTCTTAGGAATGTCTTCCTCTTTCATACAGATCTGGTGGTAGCCAGAACGAAGATCAATTTTAGTAAAGAACTGGGTGCCACTCAATTCATCCAAGAGGTCATCAATGACAGAAATGTGAAATTTTTCTTTAATGGTGATATTGTTGAGTGCACGAAAGTCAGGAAACATGTGCCAAGAACCTTATTTCTTCATGACCATGACCACAGGAGAAGAGTAGGGGCTTGTACTAGGGTGGATAACACCTGCGTTAAGCAGTTCTTGAACTATTTTCTCAATTTCATTTTTTGGGGAAAAGGGGTGATGATAGGGACATATATTGGGAGGAAGGCTTCCTAGGACAAGGGGAATGGAATGATCATGAACACCATGGGAAGGATGGAGTCCCTAGGGAGTGGAAAAAATCACTTGATGTTTAGAGAGGATGGATTGGAGGTCCTGCAGTACAAAGGGTGTCTCAGTTGCTTGTATGGCATGGAGTTGGGAAATAACACCTAAGTGACCTTTCTTGAGTAGATTTTCCATGCGATGGGAACTAATGATCTCAAGGGAACCAATGGTGATTCCTTGGAACTTATATTGTTGGCCCTCCTGGTCGAATTGCATGGTCAATTCCTTAAAATCCATGAGAATGGGACCCAAAGTCCTTAGTCAGTCTGCACCCAACACATTGTCATAACCGCCCATGTCGATAGAAAACATATGAGATTTCATGTGGTAGACACCAATTTGTAGACACACATTTTCACAATGCCATCCACATTTCATGGACCCGCCATTGGCAATCATGATTTGGAAATTATTGAATGCACAGATATAACAATTAGTTTCTTGGGAAATGCGGAGATGAATAAAATTATGGGTGCTTCCACTATCAACAAGAATGATGACCTTCCTATGCTTGATGTAGCCAATTAGTTTGAGGGTTTGGGGAGCAGAGAATCCAGTGAGAGAATTTAGGGAAATGACTAGTTCTACTTCGGGAGGGTCTGAGGGAGGGGTTATGTTAGTGGGTTCAGGTGACACAGATACAAGGGGAGATTCAACATCCTGTTTCGAAACATCCTCCGAGATGGCCATAAAAATATTTTGTTCCTTACACTTGTGTCCCGGAAAATATTTGTCATCAAAATTATAACAAAGGCCTTTGAGTTGGCGTTCAAACATTTCGACCCTGGCCAATTTTTGGTTCTTTAGTGGAGTAGAAGGAGGAGTGGGATTTACTAGTTTAGTGCAAGTAATAAAGGAGGGTTTCTAGATTTGAGAAGACAC
Organism: Picea engelmannii; assembly: GCA_009831015.1. NCBI lineage: Eukaryota > Viridiplantae > Streptophyta > Pinopsida > Pinales > Pinaceae > Picea > Picea engelmannii. The sequence continues at coordinate 70,182 of ML810015.1, forward strand.
AACCTGTTTTTCTTCATTATCTCTTTTAGTATCCTCCACCCAACTATGAGGCCAAGCCATGAGGACATGGGAATGAATCTCATCCTTGAGGCCACTGATAAAACATTCTTGGAAAAAAGCATCAGACATGCCCTCTGTACGAAAATTCAATCGCTCAAAAGTAGCTATAAAGTCTTCCACTGTGCCAGATTGTTTCAAGTTTGTCAAACAACCTAAATGGTTGGTGTCAGTGTCAAAGAGTTCATAAATCTCTACCACAAAGTGTGTCCAAGAAAGATACCCGTACGGGCAGTTTTTCTCCATTGCCACCATTGCCAACGTTCTTGATCTAGATGGAGAACACCATACTGGAGTTTGGCCAAGTCATCTGTAATACCGTACAAAGAGAAATAATGTCCCATTTAAGTTACCCAACTAGTGGGATCTGAGCCATCAAATTTGGTCACATCCACACGCAAAAGGCATAGGTCACGCTGAAAGTGATGGGGATGAAAATAATGGGAATGAGAGGAAGTTTCAGCTTCGATATGCAAAGGTGGGTTAGCGAAAGAGGGATCTACAGGGATATGCAGCTTGGTGCATATCATCGAAGCGACAGATTCAAGATGGGTAGTAATGTCTTGTTTGAGGTCTTCTTTGAGTTCATCGATTGAGGCGGTGATGGAAGAATGTATGTTTTTATTGATGGTGGAAATATTGGCACTAAGTTGTCTCACTTATTGTTGGGTCTCTGTGAAATTAGATTACAAGGTATTGAAGCGAGCTTCCAAGTCTTGGCTACGGGTATGGGCCATGATGATGAGGGAACCAAAAAGGGGCGGGTGGGGTCAAAATTTTTGTTAAAAAATGATAGGTATGAATGTGATAAGGGCGAAGAGATAAATCCAATGGAATAGGTCTCAAATAATGGTGCAACAAAATCTAGAATTTTTGTTTTACATCTGCAGAGTTATACTCCGGTTTGAAGAATATTGTAGTGATGAAATTCCCAAATGATTAATCAGGAAGAAATGTGTAGTGATTTGGCAACTCGAATGAAGGAGACACAGTTGTCCGGAAATAGATCTTGTTTGTTTTGTTTTTTTGTTTTCGTCCCCAAAAGTTAGGCATTCAAGGGTTCTACAGATAAGGGTTTTCCCTGTGTTATAGCTCTATGATATACGTGTGAGGTTCAACAATAGTACTCGTCCCAATATCTCAGGGCACCAACTAAGGAGGCTAGATCGTGCCCTTAGTCGTACTACCCGACTACCTAGGTACTAGAGAGTATCTTCCCGAGTGTTTTTCTTGGTGGCACTATAGCAGTCAGGAGGCCGATCAATTTATCTAAAGAGGGCTTCAGGAAATCTAGGTCGATCCGTATACAGGTGGTGTCTAATACACTACCACTCGAAGGGGTACCAACAGGGGTTACAAGGGTGGCCAACATATGTGTGCTTAACTGCCACTTGTATTTGTTGTGTGTATGAATCCCCGACTGTAGGTTTATGCATGCAATGACAAATATTTGTAGCTTAAAGACATCAGAATACTCTACCCTGAAAAGAATTAACCCACAATTTTCTGCTGAGGAAAGTGCTCTGATACCACCTGTAATATTCCAGATATAAAAAGTATGCAGAACATAAATAAAATGTTAGAAATGGCATATGAGCAACAATATAACCATAACAACACCACAATAATACCAAAATGATACCACAATAACACCAGAAAGAGCACTTAGATTACTGAGAGAAATGTTCACTTGCCTCTTCGAGGGGGCAACCTCCAATAGAGCATATCTCTATTACAATAATATCCGAGACAAAAGTTTTCATACCCTCGACTCCTATTTATACTAAATATGTCTATCAAAAGAACCATCTAGAGGAAGATCCTTCTAGAAGAGGAAGCTTCTATTAGGTATTCCTACATTCGACTTATTCTTCCTTATTTCTAGGTCTTATTGATATTGACCTTTATTACATTGCAATATATTATCCCACCTACGTGAGGTGTTATGTCCCTAAAAAATATTGTTGTTACTTTAGCTCGAATCTCATAAAAAACTATGATAATGGTTGTAGTTGTTGCAGACATTCCTCCTAAATTTGGAATGTTACTATCAATATCATGGGCTGCTAAACTCAAGGGTACCTTGCAAATGGACATGTCTTATGCCACAGTGCCAGTCTCCGATCAGGACAAAAATTTATACATGGAGGTTCATTTGAAATACATGGTGAGAAGCAAAGATAAACTCAACAATCATCTTATTTACTCAATTGAGACTGACATTGGATCTTTTGTTTTCTATAATGATTTATGTTTTGAAGAAGATGATCATATTGTTTCAAAGGATTAGCAAAAAGGACCAGTTTCAGAGAAAAAAAAAACAATAAGGAGGATGAAGGTGTGTGGACTATGGATTTTGATGGGGCAGTCAACAAAGAAGGAGCATGAGCTGGTGTCTGGATCATTTCACCTGATACTAATTCAAAACTGTGTTCTTATAAATTGGGTTTTGATTGCACCAATAATATGGCTAAATATGAAGCTCTCATTTTAAGATTGGGGGTTTTAAAGGATTTAAAGGCTAAGAGGATATCTGTGCAAGGGTGATTCTGAGCTTATAATCAACCAGATTAAAGGTACATATCAAACAAAGCATCCTAGAATGAGAACCTATAGGAACTTGGTCCTGGATTTGCTTGAATATTTCTCTAAATATAACATTTCAGTGGTACCACAAGAACATAATCGGATTCCAGATTCTCTTGCCACATCAACAATCGTTTTTAAAATTCCAATTTATCCCAACAAGAAATATGAAATTGAAGTAAAACACAGACCATCTATTCCAAACAATGTCAAACACTGGAAAGTATTTGAAGATGACAAACAAATTATCAGATTTCTGCAGTCGAAAGAAGAGTATGAAAATGTCCAAATTGAGGAAGAAATTTTTTATGATGAAGATTAAAATAAAAATCCTATATCGGTCTCATATGGGTATGTAAATAAGATAGCAGGAAGGGAGATTATCCAACTAAAGAATAATACAATTCCAAAGGGTCTTGTGCCTCTTGAAAAATTGTTTGATGAAAATGATGTGGCTAAAAATACCAAGGTAATTCCAAATGAAAGTGAGGTTGATGACTTTAATATAGGGGTTGATAAAGAACCTACAATTTTCAAGTTGTATAAGTCTATGTCCTCTGAAAATATAAAGAAATATTTTGAATTATTGAGACAATTTTCTGATGTGTTTTCTTGGAGTTATGAAGACCTAAAGGTTTATGATAAAGGAATCATTCAACATAAAATACCAATTAAAGAAGATCGGAAACCTTTCAGAAAACAATTAAGAAGAATAAATCCTCTCTTGTTGCCATTCATTGAGAAAGAGATAAGGAAGTTATTTGATGCCAAGATAATTGTTTCTTTGAGATTCTCCAAATGGCTAGCTAACCTTGTACTTGTCATAAAGAAAAATGGAGAAATAAGACTTTGTCTAGACTTTAGAAATTTGAATCGAAGTTCTCTTAAATACAATTATCCTTTGCCAAAAATGGATCACATCCTACAAAAGATTGTGGGGTCCCAGAGAATGTCAATGTTGGATGGGTTTTCTAGATACAACCAAGTTATGGTGCACCCGGATGACCAAGAGAAGACGACATTTACAACCCCATGGGGCACTTTCATGTATGCTAAGATGCCTTTCGGACTCATGAATGCAGGGGCAACTTTCCAGAGGGCTATGGACATAGAATTTGCTGAAGAGAAAGATAAATTCATTGTGATTTACTTGGATGATATAAATGTGTATTCAGGTTCTGACAATGAACATTTGTAGCATTTGGAACATGTGTTTAAAAAATGAAAAAAAATTGGGATCTCTCTCAACCCACAAAATTCAAATTTTGTTGTGAAAGAAGGTAAACTCCTGGGACACATTATCTCAAGAGATGGGATCAAAATTGACCCTAACAGAGTGTCTTCAATACATTAAATCAATATTCCAAGGAGAAAAAAAGAGGTACAATCCTTTTTAGGTAGGGTAAATTTTTTAAGAAGGGTTATCCCTAACCTTGCTGAAATAATAAAGCATATCACAAATATGTTGAGGAAAGGAAATGAAATAAAATGGACAACAGATGCAAAACATTCTTTTGAAGAGGTGAAATAATCTTTAACCATATCTCCTGTGTCGATCAACTCGGATTTTGTAAAATATTTTATTGTTTTTTCTATTGCCTGGGAGCACATTATAGCAAGAGTATTAATGCAAAAAAATGATTAGAACCAGGAGCAACCTATTGCCTTTTTCAATGGTCTTTAAGAGATTCAACTCTTAAGTACAATATTATGGAGAAATAGGACTATGCCTTAGTTAAGGATTTGAAAGAATTTAGGATGTATGTCTTACACTCTCATGTCCTTGCAAATGTTCCAAATAGTGTTGTGAAAGATATCTTGACTCAACCTGATCCTAAGGGAAAGAGAGGTAAGTGGATTGCAACCTTGTTGGAATATGATGTGGAAATTAAACCTACAAAATTAATCAAAGGATAAGGTCTTGCTCAAATTGTGACTCAATCAAATTTTGAGTTGTTGGGAGTAAATTGTATTGTTGATCTCTCACAAGATACAGAAGAAGAAGCCCCTCCTTAGATAAGCCAATTTTTTTTGGATTCATCTTGATATGGTGACATCATCTATGTTTTACAAAATTTGCAGGCCCCTCCTGAATTGTCAAAAACTAAAGCCAAAATTTTGAAGCAAAAGGAAATAATTTTTTTCATGCTTAATGATTCCCTCTATTGGAAAGACCTGGGTGGAGTATTATTGAAATTTCTTACATAATTTGAAGCTCAACAAACAATGAAAGAGTTCCATGAAGGTGACTGTGGAGGCCATCATTACTCGAAGAAAACAATTAACAAAATTCTGAGATCAAGTTTCTATTGGCCTACCATATTTGTTGATGTATATAAGAAGGTTTCCACTTGCCATGAATGCCAGATTTTTGAAGGAAAAATAAAGCTTCTACCTTTGCCTCTAAAATTGGTTTATGTAGAAGCCCCTTTCCAACAATGGTGTTTGGATTTCATAGGAGAAGTACATCCTTCATCTTCAGCTTAGCACAGATGGATTTTGATAGCCACATATTATTTCACAAAATGGATAGAAGCTATACCTACCTGTCAAGCCACTGATTTAGTCATCATATAATTTCTGGAAAACAATATACTCTCAAGGTTTGGTTGTCCAATAAGGATTATTACAGATAACACTGTTTCTTTTAAGTCTAAGAAACTAGTTGATTTCTGCACAAATTGTGGTATCACACTCAGTCACTCAACAACCTATTGCCCATAAGGTAATGGTTTGGACGAATCGTCTAATAAGAGTTTGATTAGGAACATCAAAAAGTTACTACATGAAAACAAGAAATCTTGGCACAAGAAGCTGATTTTTTCACTTTAGGCAGATAGAGTAAGTACAAAGAAATCTATTGGCACATCTCCACTTCATCTTGTTTATGGTATAGACACGATTTTTCCTACTATTGGACTACCAATCATGAAGTTGTTGCAAGAAGTAGATGTTGAACCAAACCATGTTCAGAGAAGAATAAGTCAGTTAGTTCATGTTCATCAAATGAGAGAAGAGGTTTTTAAGAATGTTCAACTATATCAAGAAAAAATGAAGAATTTTTTTGATAGGAGAACTAAGGTTGATGACTTTCAGATCAATGATTTGGTTTTAAAATGGGATGCAAGGATTGAAGACAAACATTCTAAATTTGAAAATATTTGGAAGGGGCCATACAAAGTTGCATCATATCATGGGAATAATGAATTCCTATTACAAGAGCTCAATGGAGAATACATCAGTGGAGGACATGTTAATGGCAGGTTTATTAAGCACTAATTTACTAAAAACATTTCATTTTCTTTTTACTTCATTGTAAATATCCATTTTCTTTAAGTAATTTTCGTTTTGGGTGCTACTCAACAGATTTGAAGCCCGAAGAGAAGGCCCTAAGGTCTGATGAGTAATTCCAAGTGTGTTTGTACATAAAATATCAAGTCAGTTTGAGTCATTTTAGTAGAAATTAAAGAGCCCAATGGATAAGGCTACTAGTCTGTCTATTATTTGGCACCTCATAGGGAGGATTCCATCCCCATTGGAGCATGTGTTAGTGTCCTATAAATAGGTTGTTAGGTTTAAAATAAAATTATATGATAAACACTGTCATGGGTCGATTTTTCTTTTTCAACCATGTAAATTATGGTTTTTGCGCCTAGATGTGGATTGTTGTGTCACTAAAGGGTAATGATGTTGTTTCAAGATAGTCAGAGTCAGTCTTTTCAAAGTTCTAATGGTTCCATGAAATCAAATCTATCAAGGACATGTAGCATCATCAATAAAATCATTGCGCAACACAAGTTGATGTACAACATCCAAATGTTTTGTATGGAAGTATGACGGGGTATGATTGCATAATTCATGTTTCAATTGAAGTTATATTTCAAATTTATCCTCCCTCCAGGTAAACAAAGAATAAATAAATCATCTCTCTTCATCCACAATTTCAAAACCTCCCGGCCAATCTTGTTGCACAAAGATTTATGTTGTTGTTCCTTGTTGTGGAAAGGGAACAGAGGTTGTTGTTGTTCGTTATTGCACAAAATATGCTACTCTCATTTGTTGTGTACAAAGTCCCTGTTCTGTTCATTGTTGTGCACTATACAGAGGTCACTATTTTCATTTGCTATGCCTAGGTTACTTTTTTCATTTGTTGCACCAAGTTTACTATTTTTATTTTCTACACACAGGATCTAGAGTATCATAATTTGAGTCTATACAGGGTTGACACATACCAACATCATGAAAATTCCAAAAAGTAGAAGAAATAATGTAAAGGCTGGTGATTTCGTGAGGTTTGAGCCACAGGGTTTAAATTTGGTAAATGCAAACCCAACAATCAAATCATCCTTTGAAAAAATGGGTTGCATCAGGTTTTGTGAAAAACTTCAGGGGTACAACAAAAAGGTGGCAAGGGAGTTTGCAAAGAATTTTGATGGCGTTAAGGCTAAGGTAGGAAATCTCTAGTTGCAGGTTTCTGAGGTTAACATTGTTGCTGCAATAAAAATCCCTGCTCCTAGGGAACAATGGTTCGAAGGTATGCAGTTAGATTGGTCTTACCATCATGATTTTCTGAAACCTGAATTCAAAAATACTAAATTCAGAGCTACCATGCCTAGAGAGTTTTTATTGGAAATTCATAGTGATTTGTTGAGGGTTATCTAGAGGTTTTTTACATGTGAAGGGATATTTAATAGGATTTACCAATACTATATCAGGCTCTTAATGTACTTCACTAGTAAGAAGCCTTTGAATCTTCCATTTTACCTTTTCAAAATTTTAGGAAGGATGGATGACAGAGTACAACTAAGGAAGGAGTAAGGAGATGCTAGCCTCTTCCATTTTTCTTTGATCAAAATGTTAGTATTGGAAGAATTTAGAAAGACAAATCAAGACTGGGAGTCTTTTCTAAATTCATCAAGCATATAAGTAGATTCCCTAGGAAACCCACAAAGTTTGAGAAGAGCACCCTCATCAGTAGAAAGAATTGCAACATCAACCCCTGAGAGTTATGTCAAGAAAATGGAAAAAGAGATCGAAGAGCCTTTAGCAAGTCAATAGGCTAAAAAGAAAGGGAAGAAACTCCAGTTCTCTCCAGAAGTGACCAAAGCTCCTAGAAAGCCACTCACCAAGTCCGCAACAAAGAGAATGATTTTTATACATACATCACAAGGCATTAGTGAGACTCCAGAAATATTCATACAACAAACCCTCTCAGATGACAAAGACTCTTCAATTATTGAGTTGCAAGAATAGTTGAAGAAGGATCACTTTGTTATAGCACAGTTGCAACATGAAAATAGAGAATTGAAGAAGAAGTCCGTAGAAGAATATTTTAGGAAAGATACTTATGTTATAGGAGAAAGGTCAGCACTATCAACTCCAATAGGTTCCAAAACAAGGAGTAAAGGGAAAGAAGTAGAGCATACTCAAGAGGTAGAGGAGATTCCTAAGCCTAGTATGCCTTTAACAAGGTACTCAACTAGGAAGTTGCAACATCAAGAGGAAATCCCAACACATAATCATCCAGTAGAAGATAAATATGAGCAAGGAAAACACACTTTCAAGAGGATAAATAAACAGATCAGAGAAGCACGAAATGTGATATTTTAGCTCAGGGAGAGAGACTGGGAATCCAAAATGAAGTTTGCAGAACACCTAAGAGACTGTGGACTTGCAATAGACAAAGTTGCATAAATGGTGAGAAGGAACCTTCCATTACACAGACAGTTGAATATTTTTTTATCAAAATAACCTCATTTTGAGGAAGGAGAAGAAGACCCTCAAGAAAATTTTGCAGGGAAAGAAGGGAAAGCTTAACTTGTTAGCTGAAGCAATAGAAAACTAAACCACTGAGACTTTTTTGACACATTTTTGTCATTTTTCCATTTTAACTACTTTTTGAAATAGGTTAGATACATAAGCATATTATATTATCAAAGAGGAATTATTACCCACAGGTTCGATCAGCCCATTTTTTGTTGTGAAACTCTGTTGCATTTTCCTATAGGTGGTGATTGCGCAACGGACTTGTTGCACGACAATGAAAAAATGAACATAACACCTCCAACTCATCTTGAATGGTTCTACAAGTGCGCCATCTCATCTCCAATGAACATCAGTAGTGGAAATCACAATTTTGGGTTTCAGTTATTGTTATATCAAAGTCGTTGTAATGAGTCCAAGTCGACTCCTTCCTTTTAGCAGTTTGTTAAAGATCTCATGCTAATTATGTGCAACTTTTAGAACTGTTGTAGGATTATAGTTGGATCCAAATTTGATACTATAGACATATGTTTTTGTATATATTCAAGAAGCCACGAAAACTAAAGGGTTGGCAAGTGTGTATAGGAATATTATCGAACATATTTTTTCCTTGTTAATGAAAAATTGTTGGATCAGAAGTCCTTGAGTTTTGACCACAAAGAAACATGTGATTATGATATTTTATGCATGTGTTTATTCAGTATTTGCTTTCATGTGTTATACTTGATATTGTATGGCTTATTCTTTATGTTAATGTGAAATATATGTTTCATAACTCATCTTTATCATATGCTTTGTTGCATGTACTTCAAGTTGTATTTCTGCTATAATTTCTTTGAGATTCATCCTTGTTAGATGACTTGAAGGATTATTGTTTCTCTGTAACCTATTGTTTACAACATATCTATTTGTCTTAGAATATTACTTTCTATCTTTCCTCTGTTCCGTCTTTTCTTAAACATACCAGGTATCCAACAAGTTTTATTGACTTTTGACTTTAGTGACTCCATAGCCCAATGTACTTTTTGTTTATATTGCAACCAACCCTATAAATTCATTTATCTTAGAGATATATCATTTGAGTTAAACCAAATTAATCTTTTCAGTGATTGATTTGAAGAGAGAGAACCCTCTATGGTTGGAAGGGCTAGATTCTAGCCCCAAGTTGGTTTGAGGTTACTCTTGTACCTATTTCCTCCTCAACCAAAGAAATTACAGAGAGATAACACCAGGGAATACTTTGTATTTTAGATAGATTGTAATAATGCAAGTAGGTTATATAGTCTACACTTTTATTACAAAGAATTCCACCTACAAGCATAGTTTGAATTGTAATTTCAAATCCTACTTTATTAATAAAATACTTGTTACAAGAGATCTAGGTTAAGATTTCTAAGTTAATATTTCAATTAGAGATTCATCAATCGTCCTTAAGTTAGGACCCACTCAAAATAGACAACTTTAAGAATACTCTTATTGAATGTTTTAGTGTTTATTGCAATTCCAACATTATAGTTTCCTTTCATATAATTATTCTTTTACCCTATTGTTATGATCTTTGTATATTGTTTTGTTTCATCGAATGTTGAATGAATGAATAATGGATCTAAGATAATTGCAATGTATATTCATGTAGGTTCTTGATCATGTTTTTTTGGTTAAGGGGAATTATAGATTATAGATCATTTAGTATTCTTTCAGCTTATTAGTCCCTGCCCTTTGGGCTATAGGGACTATTGTAAACGATTTTTGTTGTTTCTATTAATCATACACACAAACCAATATTTTAACCCAAATTTTTGGCTAGATTCATAAATTTTCAGAGTTGCATTTCGTTTTTGTCCAAAGTTTTAATTTCGACGCCTTATTTGGCCTCATATCGAGGCAATACTTAGGATGACTTTCACATTGGTGATGGATTTTTTAGAATTTTTTGACCTGTATGGATTAATGCTAGACATCAAGTTTAACATTAGTTCTAAACATTAATTGCTTAGGAGTTTTCACATATATTTTGTGCTATCTAATGCATAAACACTACTGCTCCACCAATGACATTGGTCGATGTCATACAACATCCTCCATGACACTGGTATTCTCCTGCCTCCTCCCTCCTGCCTCTTACCTACATCATAGAATAAATACAATACTACAATAATACATGTAGTTGCTCACTCTATCCTCTTCCCTGATATGAATTCCATAGTCCTCTCCTCTTCCCTACTCTGAATGCCATAGTCCTCTTCACATCCATCACATCCCCATTCTGCAAATCATCATCAAACCTCTCCGACTTCTTCACCCATATATGTTGATTGTGATTTGCAAAGTTCATAGATCCACTATAAAACGAGTTGAAACCATTGTGTTGAAGGCATCCTGGCATCTTTCCTCCTCATTAGTATGACTGTAAATCAGGATATCATCAAAATAAAAATAAAAACTCACTTTTCGATAAGGGGATGAAGCACATGATTCATCATCCTCATGAAGGTGTTGGGAGTGTTTGATAGCCCAAAAGGCATCATGAGTCGTTCATAGAACTTGTATAGCTTCTAAGAGAAATCTTAGAAAATATTCTAGCACCAGCCGTGGTAATGGAACGCGCTATGTCGAGTCCAACTTGTCTGTCGTGAAGGCCTCCGATGGTCGGGTCGAGGAGAAAGAAGGCATTCGCCAGGAGAGTAAGAGTCTGAAATCATAGGCCAAACTAAATCCATGCTCACATCTTCATCTCCAGAGACTCTTTGTAGTTCTCTGTACAGACAATCCCACACATTCACCAACTAGTAGAAATCAACCAGTTATCAGAATGACAAATGAAATTGGCCTCTCTGTATATTTATTCATTAATCTTGTTGTCCTCCAGATAACTCTTTTAAACATCTGAATTCTTACGATTAATATATGTAGGTTTCTTAACCTAACATCAATTGGTATATATTCTTGGGGGGCTTTCAGGTGCAAGAAAAAACATGTCGATTCTATGATTCTTTAGGATTATCGAATTGTTTTATAATCGTTGAAAGTTTTAATTGTTTCTAACTAGCAAACAACTTACCTATTTATTTATGTGAATGATGTCATTTAAGATCAGACTGTGCATCTAACTCCTTTTGGCATTGTAGGACACTATGTTATGATTTTCTTTTAATTCGAGAGAAGATCATGTTATCCCGGTATGTGTCTTGGGATTTCTAAATGATAAATTAAATCATAATATTTCTGTCTGTTTTTTCTCTTTATTTCATTACAACCATAAAACAAATAAATATTATATCCAGGTTTTTCATTTTCATCTGTGATGCTAAAGTTGTAGAGTAGCGATGTTCCTCCATAGATTGGGTGGGTGGGTGTTGATTTTCAACCATACATGTGGGTGTAGATTTTGAACGGTATAACCTTGTATGTTTGCGTAGAAGTGAGGCTGATTAATTACAGTGAGTGAAGGAAGGCGCTCTCACAACCCTGGTGGTCGATGAGATGTTTAGACCCAGATTGGTATGGAGTCTAAATTTTCCAGGTAGAGTCGTCTGAACTGCTCCTTGGTATACACCCCGTGCTCACAATAATCTTCAAGCTTCACTTGATAACTCCAGGCTGCTTCCTTGTAGTGGTTCACATCCTCAGCTATAGGTCATGCCGCTACTACCAATGTCATGGAGAGGCACCCTTCAAAATGGCCCTCCTAAGTGGATTGACTGGAGCATCCTTCTTCTCTAGTAGATAAGAAGATTGGTCTGAGATGCATCGTAAGAAAGGATCTCCGATGTTATCTACAGTGAAATTGGTGGAGGTAACCGTCCTTGTATCGTGTAAAATCTACAAGGCACTTGGAGTAGCCAGTAATAACATATGTCAACCATAGTGACACTTTTCATTCATGGTTTACTTTATAAATTTATAGGTCGCTCAATTATAATATTATAATATATATTTGGAGATTTGAGTTTTATAAATATTATAATATATATTTTATATATATTTCACAAAGCTGAGCAACACCATATTAACAAAAATTACTAGATACTATCTAATTCAATTCCATGACCACCTATGGAATTGAGATGTGGATTTAATGGTGTAATTACTGGTAATGGAATAATAATTGAGTCATTATTCTCAACTTTTACTCAAGTGGCATCGTTTGATGAATAACAGGTAATAAGCAGAAAATGCTCCCAAAGATAGGTTGAATGTGTTTTTAGACATTGCAAGCATGAAGCAAATCAATGTCTCTAGAATCCCACAATGAAAATTTAACATGGGCACACAACTTTTCATCTTCCTTATTTGCACAGATTTCGGCTCTGTTAGGAGTTGTAATTGTGTTAACACATTAGTTAGTTTGTTTATAGTTACTTCTGTTAGTTCCATTCAGAAATGGTAAAACTGTCAACTTCATAATATTTATATAGCTAATATGAAATCAATTCAGTGCGTTCACTCTCAGTCATTTTCAAGTTTTCTTCTTTATTATTGTTTTCATGGTATCATAGCAGGTTGGGAGTAGAGAGTTTGTTGTTGTGTGCGCCCACTCCCAAATTTGAAGAATACCCATTGAACGTTGTTCAACTGTGTGAATACCCTGCTGTTGTTTAGAGTTAGTTCACATAGAATTATGTGGACCTATGCAAAATCACTCAATTGGTGGAAGTTTTTATTTTCTGACATTTATTGATGATTTTAGCAGGAAATTTTGGGTTTATTTTCTTAAACACAAATCCGAGAATTTCACTCAATTCAAAGAAATCAAGGCTGAAGTAGAGAAACAAAGTGGCAGATTTGTCAAAGTTTTGAGATTTGATGGAGGAGGTGAATATGACTCAAGAGAGTTTGTTGATTTTTGTAAACATCATGGTATTAAAAAGCAAATGACTACGAGATATACTCCACAACAAAATGGAGTGGCATAAAGAAATAATAGCACCATCATGAACATGGCTAGGAGTTTACTTACAGCAAGAAAAATTTCCAAAGATTACTGGGCTGAAGCAGTTGAATGTTCAATTTACATACTTAATAGATCACCAACTTCTAGTGTTCAAGGTAAAGTACCTGGAGAAAAATGGAGTAGATCTAAGGTAAATGTTTCTCATTTCAAAAATTTCGGTTGTGTTTCTTTTTCTCATGTTCCTAAAGAGCTAAGAAAGAAGCTTGATGATAGAAGTGAGAAGTACATTTTTATTGGCTATAGTGAACAGTCGAAAGCATACAGATTATACAATCCTATTACTAAGAAATTTCTAGTAAGTAGAGATGTTAAATTTATGGAAGATAAATCATGGGATGAAATGGAAAACAATACTTCTCACAATCCTTCTCTTGAGTTAGATGAACATCAAGAAMCTACAAAGTTAGAAGAACATMAAGAATCGATAACACGTCTTCCAAGATTACAAGTTCAAAATGAAAGTAGTTCTTCGTCTCATAATGATTCTTCATCTCATAGTGATTCAGATTCTAACCATAATCATCAAAGAATGAGAAGTTTGCGTGATATATATGACCAAGATGATAATGTAGTACAATTTGCATTTTTCTCATCTCAACCTACTGGTTTTGATGAAGCTGGAAAGAAAAAAGAATGGGTAGATGCAATGAATAATGAAATAGAAGCTATTGAAAGAAACAATACATGGGATTTAGTTGATCTACCTGCAGATAAAAATGTCATAAGTGTCAAATGGGTTTATAAAACTAAACTGAATGAAAAAGGTGAGATTGAGAAACACAAAGCAAGGTTAGTTGCCAGAGGTTTTTCACAACAACCTCGCATTGATTATGGTGAAACGTTTGCACCTGTAGCAAGATTAGATACTGTTCGATTTGTTTCACCATAATCAATGCCAGGTTGTTGTGAAAGACCTCTGGCAACTAACCTTGGCCATTGCAACACAAAATAAGTGGCCTATTTATCAAATGGATTTCAAGTCTGCCTTATTGAACGGAGTGTTAAATGAATAAGTGTATGTTCATCAACCACCTGGATTTGAAGTTAAAACACAAGAGCATCAAGAGTACAAATTAAAGAAATCCTTGTATGGTTTGAAGCAAGCTCTACAAGCTTGGTATAGTAGAATTGATCATTATTTACTCAAAGATGGTTTCAGTAGGAGAGAAAATGAGCCTACTTTGTATATCAAGGTAAATCGGCAGGGAAATATTCTCATCCTATGTCTTTATGTTGACGACGTGATCTACACAGGAAACATGATGTTAGATGCATTTAGATCAGCCATGAAAAATGAGTTTGAAATGACAGATCTTGGATTAATGAAGTATTTCTTAGGCATTGAAGTAGACCAATCCGATCATAGTATATTTATTAGTTATTTATTAGTCAACATAAATATGTTGCTGAAGTTTTGAAAAAATTTAAGATGGAAAAGTGTAATCTTGCTAACACTCCTATTGCTCTTGGCACTAAATTAAGAAAGGAAGATTTGGGATCAGTAATAAGTTCCACATTGTATAAACAATTGGTTGGTAGTCTTATGTATCTCACCACTATAAGACCTGACATAACATATGCAGCAAGTTACATTTCCATGTTTATGGAATCTCTTAAGGATTCTCATTGGAAAGTTGGGAAGAGGATATTAAGTTACATTGAAGGTACAACCACTTATGGTTTGTGGTACACAGCTTCAGAAGATAGTATTMTTACAGGTTATACCRACAATGATTATGCAGGAAGTATTGATGACAGAAAAAATAGTTCGGGCTATGCTTTTCTTTTTGGAAAGAATTTGATTTCATGGGCATCTAAGAAGCATMCCATCGTTTATATCTCTTCTGCAGAAGTGGAATATATAGCATRCCATGCAGTTTGGCTTAAAATGATTTTGATGGATTTTGGATATATGAACAAAGAACCTATTTTGATTTTTTGTGACAATAACTCTGCCATTTCCTTGTCGAAGAATAATGTGTTTCATCAGAAAAAAAAAAACACATTGATACTTGATTTTACCTCATTTGTGAACTCGTAAAAAATGGTCACATTTTCCTCAAATTTTGTGGTTCTAAATCTCAACTAGCTTATATATTCACTAAACCTTTGGGAAGAGATGTTTTTCAATTTCAACGTCAAATTTTAGGCATTATTAATAATGTAATCCTCCAGATTAAGAGGGAGTGTTAGGAGTTGTAATTGTGTTAACACATTAGTTAGTTTGTTTACAATTACTTCTGTTAGTTCACTCTCAATCATTTTCGGGTTTTCTTCTTTATTATTGTTTTCGGGCTCCAATAATGACAATTACTATTTGGTCATATTCGAGTTAATTAGTATAGGCGGTGATGAAGTAAATATTTTTAAGTGCATACAACTCATTGGAGAAAGGCCTCCATAACCTGTATAAGAGTTCAAATATAAGGCCAGAGGTAAGAAATTACCATCTGGACCTCCTTCTTTTGGTTTCTTACTTTTATCAATAATGGGAAATCAAAAGATTAGAAGCTTAGCCAAGCTGAAACATTTCAAAGAAATATCAATATGTCAATGTTAATTTATTACTAATAGAGAAAGTTGGAACAATTCATAATCTATCAAGAGCCATGAGAATCAAATTCATGTAAATATATATATATATATATATATATATATATATATAAATTGATATATTCCAAATTTTGAGATTCAAATAACTTCGAGACTTAATAAAAAAGATAAAAAATTGTTTCAAATGATAGAGATTTGAAGTTAAATTACTAAGCACACATTTGAATAAAATGTATCTAAAACATAATTATATTGTAAATTAATATTCCATATAAAACATAAATGCATTCTAAATTTTACTAGAAACAAATATTTTTCATACTTGAGGAGCCTAACCTAAAGGATGCAAACAAGTAGTAGGGGTGACAGGCCGATCTCGAGTTAGACTGGTTTGAAATTCAATAGTGCGTGCCAACTCACCTATAGATCATGGAACAAATGTGGTAGCAATGAGTGCACAGGATGATCATAATCTTCTACAGGAAGAGGGAGTTTGCATCGATCTGTGCATCTGAAGTTCTCCTTCATTACTCAAGTTATGTCCCATCTCTAGTTACCTGTTTATCCATGTCTCTAGTTCTTTCTCCTTGTCTGAAGTTCTCTACAATTTCTCTACGGGAAGGTGGGGCACTAGGCTTTCATTCTCAAGGAACCAAACTTTCTCTTAGATTGTCTCATAGACTGTCAACAACAAATAGTTTGAAGACATCAACAGTATCAAGACTGCATCATCTTTGACGCGACATGCCCTTTCTGCCTCCTTGGCAGGGACTTGTTGCTCCACAACTTGTCCTTGTTACTTTTCAATGGTTGTAAATATTATGGATTTTCACTGATCCCGTCGAAATGACTGGCATGAAAGGCAGCAAAGGAATTCAAACGTACCAGAATTGGAAGGCTTAGGAGAAAAAGAATCCATGGAAACAAAGGGGAGGAGAGGAGGCAAGGGGCAAAGGAATTATCAGTCACAATATGGAGGAGATGTTGAAAGAGCATCATCAGTCTGAATGAGGAGCTGTTGAAAGAGAATTTGTCTCTCTTTAAACACATTCAACAGTCTTCCACCACATAGGCCCATAAAAAACGACACCTTCCTGATCCCACTGAGCCTTTTTTTTCACCAATTGCGAATAAGTATTCGTTGTCCATAGAGTTTCATCGCTTCCCAGCTCCGGTAGGAACTCCCATTCGGAGTAAGTTTATATGTTAGTTATCAAATTATTTTTTTGGAATTTTGTATTATAAGCTAAATTTTATGTATATTGGAAATTGTTTTTAAAAGTTGTCTTTTTATTTTTAAATTAATGTACATACTGAAAGATTAAAGTTTTGGATAAATCAAAATTTTGATTTTTTTAAACAGTTAAGTTTTTTTAAGTAAAAATTTAAACAGATGTGTTTATAATGTGTTTATGATTAGATAAAAAATTTAATGATTTAATATCGTGCTTTATTGTAACTTTTTTTTCCACAAAAAAGTTTCACTTTATATTTATATAACAAATATAAACTGGTCTTTACAAAGTTCTCATACATTTAAGGCTCCAAATCAACATCCATGGAATCATAATCGCCAAGAAAAAATAGTACTAAAACATATCTCATCTCATGAATCATAGTCTATCTAAGACATCTGACAAGTCATAACATAGGCAGGCAAAAAGAAAGATATAATAGTGCCTTGTCCAAAAAATTAGAAAAACTAAAAGTAAACACGAAACTCAAAAGTAAACTGAGTATCTAATAAAGGTCGAGTGTCAATTGAGGACCCTCATGTTCCTCAACACACTGATAATAGTAGATCTTCCCATGATCTTTGAGTAAAGTTTGCTTGGAGAGACTATCTGCCACTTCATTATCTTCTCTATAAACATGGGCAAAAGTGATAGAATGGAAAATATCGATTAAACTCCTAAGTTTGTGTTTCCAACAATCCAACAAAACAACGTGAAGGCAACCTTTATCCCTCAGACAGTCTATAATGACCTTGGAGTCACATTGAACATGGATAGTGGGAATGTGTTAGCACTCTATAAATTTTGTCTGACTGATAGACAAACGACAAAGGTAATTGTTTCAACCTACTTTAGAGCTAGGCACTAGCCTGCTCAACTCAGAGAGGGCTCTCTCGTGTCACTTGATATTTCTTTAGGAATTGGTGGCTAGACTAAGTTTGTTTTGGGGTTTTTAAATAAAGTTGATGGCAAGGAAGGGGAGGAACACACAGGGCTATGGAATCAAAATTCTGAAAGTGAACAAAAACAATGCATCCGCCAATAAAAATCTCTAGAGTATGAAGGCTAAACGAGGCGATGCATCTAAGTTATTCTTAAATTTAAATAGAGTGTAGGAAGATAAAGAAAACAAATAACTGCATCAAAGCATTGCCGAAATGTATTCTGAATTAGTTAAGAGGACAATCACACAGTTTAAATTACTTAAGCCAATAGCATCACAAGATGAATTATGAGCCTTTAACTATCCAATTTAAACATAAGAAAGTGTAAATAGAATAAATGATCACAGGAAATACAAACAATGAAGGAAGACAAAATTCATATCATAGCCATCAGAATCTTTTCATAAACAGTTCAAAATGCTTCTGCATATGTATTCAATTTAGTCCAAGAAAAATTACAATAGAGTCCAGAACCACCATAATTGTGCCCATGCACTTATGCCCATCATTAATACACCCAGAACCTCTAATACTTATAAAATTCGAGTTCCTCCAATGTGCAACCGGTTACAATATCTGAAATGAAATGTTTCAACTTCTACAATGTTTACAAATGACAGTTTTCAAAAAAAAATGTTCCATGATCCCTGCAAATTCCTCTAATGCTCCAACTCCTTCCTCTGCCACGTTCTTTTTGAAATTTCACTTATACTCTTTCAAATCTAATTCATTTATCCATATTCTCATTAAACATTTGGGAACAATATATTTGAAATAAAAATAATTCCCAAATATTTTCTATCCTGTAGAATTAAATTTCCATAATTTAATTCATGCTTGTGGTTCTTTAAAACCATGTCTTGTTTGGCCCAATTCACCATTTCAATGTAAAATACATTTATTGTTACTATTTCCCTGTGAAAAACATTTACTGTGTAATGTTTTTCCAATTTACCGTTTCACTATGAAAAAACATTTACTGTGTGTTTTTTCCAGTTTACCGTCTTTGGTAAAATACATTTTATCTTCTTCTTTTACCTCTGTAAATCTTTCGATAAAGAATTATCCAAGTTTTTGTTCACGTGCATCTTCCCATTTAAATCTTTTGCATGGAAATAAACATTAATTCCTTTAATTTGTAAAACTTGAATCTTGCCTCCATAAAACCTTTTCACCGTGAGGAGGAATTTCATTTATTAGAAATTCCATATTTGTTGGTTAAATGCACTCCTGGAAAAATGCCGCACATTAAACATATGATAAATGGTGCATTTATTACATGCTCTGGCTGGAATGGTTTAATCCAAACTGCTTTTACCTCCGATGGGCTCCACGTAAAAACACGTGTCCACCAAATAAACCACGGTAGTTTTTCCCGGCCTGCCTTCACATAATTAACCTCCTCGCTACTTCAATCCATGATATGTATGTGCGCCCTCCATCCAACCTTTGACTTTTCCACATTATAAATTGAGATTCGTGCCCATGATTTGACGTGATTCCATAAATTAAATATTGGATTAAATATTAATATAAATATTTTAATATAAAAGTATTTATATTAATAATAATAAACCATTTTTCTATTTTCTAAGGACTTTAGGCATATGAGGCTTAACACATGACTTTGTGGATAGGATAAGGGTGCTTAATAAAAGGAATATTTTGTATTTTCAATAAGAATATGAAAATAAGGGTAAAAATGAATGAAGTGATGGAACTAAGGGATTTAGATAAGTGTTAAGGCTAGGTATAGGTTTGGAATAGTCGCCAAACTTTTTAACTCATGGAGCACATGACTGTTTTGGATGATTAGTTGAGTGAAGGATTTAGGTGATGGAAGCTTGACAGAGCTAGTGAAAAATTTGAAAGTCTAGGTGGCAAAATAGCACAAGGACAAGACGCTTTGGGAAAAATTAATACAAATTAGCAGGTGATAACATAGGCTCCTATTGGGGATGCTATCCTCCTTGTGAGGTAGAAAAGAACATTAGACCACTCTCCTGATTCATTGGGCTACTCCCATAACATGTCTGTGTACCCTGCTCCGACCTGTCACCAGTCTCTGCTGAAAACCAAACTTTGCACACTGCTCTCAACTGGATACTGAACATTTAATACACCTGACTATACACACTACTGAAAATCCAAAATGAAAAATGCTTGACCAACAAGATTATTTGCATACTCCTATCTACTCTAAAACTGCTGAAATGAATACTCAATCAAGTGATGCTAAAGTGCCAATGCAACCAATCAAGCAATTGGCTTCTCAATTTTTCTCCAATCACATCTTTCTTAAGCAATCAAACAAATGTAAAAGATGGCTGCTGAAAAACACAAGTTGAATTCAAAACCTGAACTTATGAATAAAACAAACTCCTCCTTCAATGATGACTGTAATAGGATGGCCACAGGATCTTGAAAACCATGGAAATTAAGTTCTTCTTGATGAGCAAAAATAGGAAGAAAAGCCTCTTTCATAAGTGTTTGTTGCTCTTTCTCTATTTCTTTTGTTTTGAGAATATTTTCAAATGAAATGGTAGAAATAGGTTTGTCTACTTTCCCATGCATCTCAACAAAATCATTCATACATTCTTGAACATCTTCAAATGTGACAACCATATTATGTGCATCCTCTTATTCATCAAACAATTCTGATTTGGTTTCATTAAACTTCTGGAAATTTTCTTGAGGACTGCCATTTTGACTTTCAAATGAATGAATGGAAATAACTTCCTTCTCATAATCTTCTTGCAAATGTGAATAGATAACATCATGTACTATTTCACAGTCTAGAGTTCCCATGGATGCATTGTCAAAACCATGATTTTCAAATGAATCAAATAAAAACACTGCCTCTTCATTATCTTTCTATATTTCTGATTGAAAAATGGCATCTGTTTTTTTGTTTCTTTCCTGAAGCTCTATGTCATTTGTTTGTTCATTGCTGGAAGTTTCCATAGATGCAGTTTCAGAATCCTCATCCACGTCTAGGCCACTTAGAATTTGAACAACCATATCATTCATAGGGGGAGAAAGACAACCTTGAAACATTTTGTCTTGCTGAATATCTTCATCAAGTTTAGGGGAAGGAAAATGGATTTCAGCAACAATTTCTTGATCAGCTTCACCTTCAACCAAAGGAGGGGATACTATTTGTTGTTGGGATGAATATTCATAAAGGGCTTCTATGATTTCATCATTCATACACTCTTCATCACCAATTTGTTTTTAAGGTACTTAATGAAATGTTCACAAAATTCACAACAATCTTCAAACACAAAGAATGAAGGATTAGATCTTCCATAATGCTTAAAGAATGTTATGTGGAAATCCTTAAGAGAGTATAAGCTGCTTGGTTTTAAACCTTCATACCATAATCTTGCTTTCCCCTCTAGAGTATCTATAAACATTTTCATCAAACAATCCTCATGAAATTCAACCCCCAGCTTACATATGTGCATGTGAAATCTAATCAAGTGCAAGGCAACATCATTTCCTTTCCCATCTTCGAATTTAGGCAAATATTTTTGCCAATTTATGTGAGGAATACGATTTGGAAATCCAGGAATATGAGATTGATTCATTGGAGCATACCTTGCAGATATTGAACTCATCTTCAGACAGTGGAGTCGCCAATGATGTTTTGGAAGCTGGATTCTACATTGAGAGTGGAGTCGCCAGTGAAAATTTAAATTTCTGGATTCTTCTACCAGTGGAATCACCTTCAAACTAATTTTTTGATCTGTGGATTCTCTAGAAAATGGATACAACCAATATGTGTCTAAGTGTCTGCTACTCTCAGATCTTAGAACTCAACCATGTCGTTCTTTCCCAGGGAAAATGTTTCAATTTCATCCCCGACAGTGGCGCCAGAATGTTAGCTCTCTGTAAATTTTGTCCGACTGATAGACAAATGACAGATGTAACTATTTAAACCTAATTTAGAGTTGGGCACTAGCCTTCTCAACTCAGAGAGGTCTCTCTCATGTCACTTGATATTTCTTTAGGAATTGCTGGCTAAACTAGGTTTGTTTTGGCGGTATTTTAATAAAGTTGTTGGCAAGTAAGGGGAGAAACACACAGGGCTATGGAGTCAAAATTCTGAAAGTGAAGGAAAACAATGCATCTGCCAATATAACTCTCCAGAGGATGAAGGCTAAAAGAGGTGATGAATCTGAGTTATTCTTAAATTTAAATAGAGTGTAGGAAGATAAAGAAAACAAATAATTGCATCAGAGCATTACCGAAATGAAATCTGAATTAGTTAAGAGGACAATCACACAGTTTAAATTACTTAAGCCAAGAGCATCACAAGATGAATTATGGGCCTTTAACTATCCAATTTAAACAGAAGAAAGTGTAAATGGAATAAAAGATCACAGGAAATACAAACAATGAAGGAAGAAAAAACTCATATCATAGCCATTAGAATATTTTCATAAACAGTTCAAAATGCTTCTGCATATGTATTCAATTCAGTCCCAGAAAAATTACAATAGAGTCTAGAAACAACAGAATTGTGCCCTTGCACTTCTACCCATCATTAATACACTCAAAACCTCTAATACTTATACAATTCAAGTTCCTTCAGTGTGCAACCAGTTACAATAACTGAAATGAAATGTTTCATCTTCTACAATTATTACAAATGACGGTTTAAAAAAAAATGTTCCATGATCCCTACAAATTCCTCTGATGCTCCATCTCCTTCCTCTGCCATGTTCTTTTTGAAATGTCACTTATACTCTTTCAAATCTAATTCATTTATCCATATTCTCATTAAACATTTGGGAATAATATATTTGAAATAAAAATAATTCCCAAATATTTTTTATCCCGTAGAATTAAATTTCCATAATTTAATTCATCCCGTGGTTCTTTAAAACCATGTCTTGTTTGGCTCAATTCACCATTTCACTGTAAAAAACATTTACTGTTACTATTTCCCTGAAAAACATTTACTGTGTAATGTTTTTCCAATTTACCATTTCACTGTGGAAAAACATTTACTGTGTGTTTTTTCCAGTTTACTGTCTTTGGTAAAATACCTTTTATCTTCTTCTTTTACTTTTGTAAATATTTGGATAAAGAATTATCCAAGTCTTCATTCAGGTGCATCTTCCCATTTAAATATTTTGCATGGAAATAAACATTAATTCCTTTAATTTGTAAAACTGGAATCTTGCCTCCGTAAAACCTTTTCATAGTGAGTAGGAATTTCATTTATTAGAAATTTCATATTTGTTGTTTAAATGCACTCCTAGAAAAATGTTGCACATTAAACATATGATAAATGGTGCATTTATTACATAGGGCTTTGTCTGGAATGGTTTAATCCAAACTGCTTTTACCTCCGATGTGCTCCATGTAAAAACATGTGTCCACCAAATAAACCACGGTAGTTTTTCCCGGCCCGCCTTCACATAATTAACCTCCTCGCTACTTCAATCCCTGATATGTATGTGCTCCCTCCATCCAACCTTTGAATTTTCCACATTATAAATTGAGATTCATGCCCATGACTTGACGTGATTCCATAAATTAAATATTGGATTAAATATTAATATAAATATTTTAATATAAAAATATTTATATTGATAATAATAAACCATTTTTCTATTTTCTAAGGACTTTGGGCATATGAGGCTTAACACATGACTTTTTGGACAGGATAAGGGTGCTTAATAAAAGGAATATTTTGTATTTTCAACGGGAATTTTAAAATAAGGGTAAAAACGAATGAAGTGATGGAACTGAGGGATTTAGATAAGCGTTAAGGCTAGGTATAGGTTTGGATTATTCGCCAAAATTTTTAACTCATGGAGGACATGACTATTTTGGATGATCAGTTGAGTGAAGGATTTATGTGATGGGAGTTTGACGGAGCTGGTGAAAATTTTGAAAGATTGAGTGGAAAAATAACACAAGGACAAGATGCTTTGGGAAAAATTAATATAAATTAGCAGGTGATAACAGAATGTAAAGCCGAGAATCTAAGGTGAGATTAGCCCAAGCTCCCAACAAATTTTCTCTAGTATTCATCCCCTGTCCACAGTTGAGTAACCAATTAATGCAACACTGATCATTAAAATTAATGATGCCTCCTGCTCCACTATTCTGTCCCGAGGACGTCGTCGCTCCATCAAACCAACTAGTCGTTCCACCCATTGAATGACAAATTTGTCTCTTTCTTCGAACAAAAGATATCGACTTCTCGATCTGGTCCTTCATGGCAACTAAAACCTGATGCACCACCCTTTGAACAGTCGGTTGATGATCTTCAAAGATCGTTGTGTTCCTTTCCTGCCAAATAAACCAACAGGTATATGCCGACAGCCTTGGATTTTTTTTTTTGTTTATGCCACAAATTTAAACAGTCCACTAATGAGTTACCTGTCCAAGTGCCCAATAAATTTTTGTGTACAATTATCCTCCCCCAAATAGCCAAAGTAAAATCGCAATCCACCAACAAGTGTTGTGTGTTATGACAATCCTTTTTGCAGAGGATATAGTAGTTAGGACCTATGAATCCTCTTCATTGAAGAGCATCCCATGAAAGAATTATGTTCTCAACCGCCAGCCAGATAAAGCTTTTTATTTTTAGGGGACAATACCAGGACCAAAGTGCCTTTCTCTAGCTATGGATAGTGTGACCCCACTTCAATTTTTCCACTGCCAAATACACATTTTTGACCGAGATAATTCTCGTCTGGTCTCCACCCATATAGATCAAAGCATCTAGTCTATCTTGTAGGAGAATCTTGGAGTTACTAAGTCTACATATGAAGGTTTTCCATTCAACAAGGGCCCCCCTAGGTTCAACGTCTCTCCAAAGAGCCAATTTGTTGCCACCATACCCGCTCGTGGATCCACAATAGCCTGGTGAAGATAGTATACTCCTTTCCGATTTAATTCTTGAATAAGCTCCTCAGACAATATGGTTGATAGCCCCATACCTAGGATGCGGTCCCTTCCAATCAAAAGTGAGTGGCCCAATCCTGACCTCCATGCTATCCAATGCATAAGGAAGTGAAAGGATTTTAAAATATAGGTCCAGGACTGAGATCCCTTAATCAAACATGTGTTGACAATAGAAAACCATCTCTCTATTGATACAAATGGTAGATATTTATATTTTAATACCCGGTGCCATAACCCATCATGCATCAAAACCCTCCAAAGGGTATTGGCATCCATCGCTCTGCTGAAATAGTGAATATTCCTCAATCCCCAACCCCCAAATAGTTTTGGGCAGGCAATAATGTTCCAGTTGCAAAGATGAAAACTCTTTTTCTTCTTGCATCCCATCCAAAGGAAGCCAAATATAAGTTGTCGAATCCTTTGTAGGATCGTGNAGTGAATATTCCTCAATCCCCAACCCCCAAATAGTTTTGGGCAGGCAATAATGTTCCAGTTGCAAAGATGAAAACTCTTTTTCTTCTTGCATCCCATCCAAAGGAAGCCAAATATAAGTTGTCGAATCCTTTGTAGGATCGTGGATGGAATGTTCGACAAGGCCAACCAATACACCAGTTGAATCTCAAGGACAACTTTGATCAACACTAAACGTCCCCCAATGGATATCCACTGATTGCACCAATGTCTAATCCTCTTTTCGTATTTTTCTAACAACCAAAGCCAATCATCGGATTTGTACCTACCCATCTTCAGATAATATCCAATATACCTGAACCCTATCGAAAATTCCTGAAAATAATAATGATAATAGGATTTTAAAACATCAAGAACCTATTGACTAACACTGAAATGAAAGAAGGTAGTTTTTTGTGTATTAATTTGAAGGCCATATGCATTACAAAACAATATCAAGACTTTGTTAATCTCCTTCCATTCCTCAATGGAATATTTTGTCATGATTAGAACATCATCTGCAAACAAAAGATGTAAGATCTTTATATACCTCGACACTTTGATACCAGTCAGAAATCCTTCCTCTTGCCTTCTCTTAAGTGTCAGGCTCAAACCTTCCATGATCAAAATAAATAACAAGGGCGACAGTGGACAACCCTGTCTGAGTCCCCTTCCATTGTGAAAAAAATCTGAGGGCTCACCATTGATTAACACTGCAAAATTCGTGGATGTAATAGACCCCATAATCCATTTTGTCGTCGGCAATCCAAAGTTGCATTGGAGTAATACTAGTCTGATAAAATCCCAACTAATTAAGTCATAAGATTTTTTTAAATCTATCTTAAGTATTAAATCATGAAGTTTTTTTTCTCTAATGCTATGAAGGCACTCTTGGGCAGTTCCAATAACATCAATGACCTGTCTTCCTTTCAAGAAACCAAACCGCTCCTCTAAAAGTGAGTGTCACAAGATTGGTCTGATTCTTTTGGCAATGATTTTAGTTATAATCTTGTAGCAGATATTGCATAATGCAATCGGGTGGAAGTCTCCAAATGTAGCAGGTCCATTAACCTTAGGGATAAGTGAAATAAAAGTAGAATTAAGTGATCTATTAACCTCACCCATTAGGCGTGCTTCTTCAATAGCTTCCAACAAGTCGTTAGTAGCCATATCAAAAAAGGAAATGTAAAATTCCATAGTCCACCCGTCAAGGCCCGGGCTCTTTTCTTTGGCGATGCCTTTTAATACATCCAGAACTTCCTCTTTTGTAACAACAATTTCAGTAGTGTTAATCTCCTCTTCTGTGACCAATCTAGGGTACATCCTCACTAATTCAACTTGGTCAACTATCGAATTCTGATCTGATGCTTGGTAAAATGAACTAAAATGACTCTTTTCTTCCCTTTTAATAGCTTCCTGACCGAGGTGAACTTTCCCCTCATCATCTTTGATATCCCACAGATGTTTTTTATTGTGTCTGTGAATCACAAAATTATGGAAGTACTTAGTATTTTTATCCCCGCAATTAATCCATGTGGCCCTGACTTTCTGGCGCCATCGTTCCTCTTCTTCCATCAATAGTTTATTGCGATAAAATTCACATTGTTTCAATCGTGTATCCTGTTTAGAGTTAAGACCAATATCCAGACTTGTTTGTAATAGCCCATCTATTTCATCTTCTAACTTTTCATACTAATTTTCTTCCTATTGTTTCTTCTCTATAATCCATTTTTTAACCTAGGATTTTAACTTGGTTAACTTGGAAACAAGTCTACACTGAGCACCTTCCTCTCTAATACCTTGATTTTCACACCAAATAGACTTAACAATATCTCTGAATGACTCATCTCGCACATGTGCAGGATTGAATTTGTAAGGATAAGCGATCCTCTTAAGTCCATATTCCATTTGTAAGATAACTGGTGCATGATCAGAAATGAATGGGAGTTCAACCTGCATTGTGTACCTGACTATATCACCCAGAAAAGATGCTGAACAAAAAAACCCTGTCCAAATGCTTTAGTATCCCCTGCCCCATGCTTTTTCCATTGTGCCAAGTTGGCACTAGTTCCATGGGCTGAATATCCACTAAAAGATTTTTTGCAAATAATTCCTTAAAAAACCCTACCAAAGGATCAATAAGTGCCCCGACACCCCAAACTTCATCAGAAATGGTAGTAAAATTTAGATCCCCTGCTAAAATGAGTGCCTCCATGGATAACAGGCCTTTAGCTTCCACGTTTTTCCAGAATGATCCGCACCTAGAACACGACCCATATGCATTGAAAATGGATATCCTTTTGTTGTCAGGAATAAGTATATATGTCAACAAGATTCCACCTACACAAATAAAAGGTTGTAAATCAAATAAAATAGGGTTCCAAGAAACTATAAGTCCTCCCGACTTCCCCACAAAGTTGACTACACTAACCATCCATGAAGGGCAAAGTAAATGTGTAAATTTTCGAGGTTTTTCCTCGTCCACCAAGGTTTCTTGAAAGAAGATAATATCCAGCTTAGTAACAGTAAGAATTATGCGTAATGAAGGTAATTTAAGGGGACCTCCCACCCCTATGATGTTCAGGGAGAGGAGGATCATGATTTATCCCTAGCTAGGGATTTCATGCCTCTAGGTTCCCTCATGTCAGAAGTTGAAGTTGAATGTTGTTCACTAGCTGAAGATGACTACCCTACTTTCTTGCGAGCACTCTGGGTCTTTATCGGGGAGTTCTCCATCCCCAAACCTCAAGACCAGGCTAAATATTTCCCCCGCGGAATGCCTAAATCCGACAAAGATCTAGTGATATGGCTAGTCGATATCCGCTGCTTCGCATCCAACCCCCAGAAGGTAGGAAGCCGTTTAGGACTATCAGAGTCACTATGGGTCGGAACTGAGGGATCTAAGGAAGCAACACAATCAGTGGCCATCTTGTGACCAAGTTGTGGTAGTGTTATATTACTGTTTAGACTAGTCGAATTAACCTGCAGCGCATCCAAATCCCAGTAAATAGGAAGTTGTGTGGGGCTATTCGAGTCACTATGGGAAGGGACCAAGGATTCTAAAACAACACCAGAGGTTTCTTGTTGACCACTCAGTGAAACTGGAAGATTAACTAGTGGGGTCAGTGCCTTAGCATCAAACAACAGAGATGACAAAAGGTCAACAACAAGAGAGAATGGGGGGTTGTCTACTGGGACAGAAGGTCGATGACCCCTTACTGATGCCTCCTTAGAAATTTTATCCAACTCAAATGGTGTCACTGTATCCAAAGTGACATAATTCTCTAAAAAATCTCTTTCTGAGGGCAATAATTTAGAATAAAAATTTGGGCAGAAGGACCTCAACTTACCGATTAGTGTGACCGATAATTCACCTTTTGTAGCATCATAAATATCCGCATAGTAAGTGTCCAAGCCTACATTCTCCTCTTCACTCATATACATATCATTAGGTTGTTCTTACACTCATATAAATCCTGTTATGCATTCAAAAACAAAGCACATTCCCATTAAATTTCATTTTCTAAGAGAGCAGGTTATGTCTAAAGTTATTAAAGTGGAATATGTTGGCACCAAGGATCAGATTGCAGATGTATTTACTAAACCTTTACCTAAAATGCAACTTGAAAGTCTCAGGGATCAATTGGGGGTTTACCCTCTATAATTTCATTTCATTCTCAAAGATTGCAAGGGCTTCATTATAAAAATAGACTGCACATGTTTATAGACTATTGTTGCTAGGTGGAGTTGCTAATGAAATGATACATCTTTGCAAGTGGTTTTCTTTTCTCAGGAGGAGTATGGTTGATTCCTTTGCCATAGATGTCAAAATGGCGAGAAGAGATTTAAAGTTTTCCATCAATGCCAAAAGGGGAGTTTGTTGGCAGGAATTGCAGTTTGCACAAGACTTGTTTTTGTCATTAATGTCAAAATTTAAATCGTGGATCAGTTTGCACAGGCACAACTTGAATTTCGGAGATAGTCAATTTCAGAGATCGACACTCTAGGAGTTTCTATTTCGGGATTCTGGGAGTTTAGGTTTTGGGATTTTTGCATGGTAAGCAAAAACTTTTAGAGATCGTCACTCTGGGAGTTTCTATTTCGGGATTCTGGGAGTTTATATTTCGGGATTTTTTCATGGTAAGAAAAAACTCCAACATCATGAAGTCCGGAATGCCGAAATACCGAAAGGGACACACATCACATGATTCCGGGAGTTTCTATTTCAAGATTTTTGCATGGTAAGCAAAAACTTCAACATCACGAAGTCCCAAATGTTGAAATGATGAAACGCAAAAAGATGAAATGCTGAAAGGACTATTGTGAGTCTCGAAAACCTGAAAGGAAAAACGCCAAAATCCCGTCAGCCGTTAGATTAAGAAAAGAAGGGATCAGATTATGAAGTTTTGTGGACCATTGATCAAGATCCATTTCGGGGATCGCGACTTGGAGTGTCGAGACACTTCATCACAGGAATGTCGAAATGCCGAAATGAGAAACGCCGAAATGCCAAAATGCGAAACGCATTTTAGTTAAGCCTGTGGTCATAGCCAATGGGCATATGGTTTAAGCACAAGTGTCTTGCCGAAGCGCTCGACGATTATCCTATGCTGAGACAAAACAAATGTATGATCATCGAATGATGCTGGTTAAATATTTAAACTGATCATGTGGCTACTGTTCTTCTTGAGGCCTTGACCAATAATAATCATTGTAAGGTAGTTATTCAGTTATTGTAACCGAATCTTCAAAGCTTGAGGGTTCGAGTGTATGCTCTGAATGTACAGGGTAGAAATAAGTGAAATTTAGTGAGATGAATGTTGGTGTGTATGGAATTAATGGTACAACTGTAGCTCTAAGGTAAA
>ML810015.1:161701-173991 GCA_009831015.1 Picea engelmannii
AATGATCAATCAATGACATCAATCAATCAAACCATTGGCATCAATGACAACATGATCCAACACATTTCTCTTTCACCCTCAAAGGAAGGTGGCTTGAGCTTCCTCAACTATCCTTGCAAACTATATACCTCTTGTTTCCTTCTTTGGTATCTGACAGGAGACACCTATGGACTTCTTACGGGATCATCCGATGAATACAAATTTATTTCTGAGTAAGGAGGTGAGTGGTGTCCATGAGCTCTTCTAGCACTTCTGGAATAACCAACTCTTCCACAATCACCCCTTCTTTCATGGCACCTACCTTCTTCCTCTTGTCTTGAGTTTGATCCCTTCTTCATTTGTCTCTACAACTAATTTAAGCTCTGCAACACTTGAGCATTTACCTGAATTTTCTCTCTCATCAGTATCTTGTTGTTTTCTTGTTATCTATGCACTTCCATCTTCAGGATTCTTACCATTTCTATTAATGTTTCATGTTCTCCTTTTCCTCTGCATCCATTGGACTTTGTCTCTGCATTACCAACTCTAGTATTCTGGCCTTCGACCTCCTTATCATGACTAGAGGCTCGCTCACCTTCTTCCATTTCCTTAATACACATCTTGATTTGATGTGTTTAAACCCCTTAATTATGCAAAATGTGCAAGCGACCATTTTGTTAGAATTATGCATATGATAAAAAAAATTGCCAAACCATGCTACAGGTCTCTTTATTTATTTTTGTTCATGGAGATCATATCCCCATTCTTCAAAAATAATAGTGTCATCTTATCCTTGGCTAACACATAATTTCATCCTACGCATGCACTTCCTTCAAACCACCCTCCCAAGTGACCACGACTAGAAACCACGGCTAAATCATTCCTTAGCACTTTTTTGTCTCGAAGACCACCAATTTGGCCCTTATCCCTCCTTCCCTCAGCTCTCAATCTCCATATGACCATGACCATGACCCCGCGCTTAGATAAAAAGTGCTTGTCCAGAGCTTCAGGACTTTAGAAATTTCATCCAGGACTAGATCAACGGTCCTCATCCTCTTTCATGATCAATGGTTGAGATCCACTTCGGGACTCCTCGCTTCGGGAGTCTCAACTTTCCTCGCTTGCCTCCTCCCGGAAATTTTTTTCCTGGAGTTCATGATTTTTCGATGGGTGTCCTCCAACAGATCAGTGGTTGTGAATCACTTCAACTCTTTGGGCTTCACAAGTTTCAAACTTTCCTCCTGCACGTTCTCCTGGAGTGATTTTACCCGAAGTGGACAATCCTTCGACGTGTGTCTTCTGGAATCAATGGTTGATATGTACTCCGGCCTTCGGGCCTTTGATAGTTTTGACCCAGCGCAACCTGTCACATCCTTCCCCACTGGAGTGCCCAGTCTCTGGATTACATGATCTGTCACCACATGGTGAAATAATGGAAGCAGACACGTGGCCCAATCGGGCGGGTGACATGTGTCACGTTCTAACTGACATTTCAATACTCCATATGCTCAAAATTGACTGACACATGGAACACATCCCATGTGTCCACACCATCCCAGGTGACGTCCGCAAGCCACGTCACTTCGGGAATTCCAGGATCCACATCACCTTTAGGTGACATCATCGACTCATCATGCCCCATCACTTCAGCTCTTCGGGCTTCGGGACTTCGGGAATTTCAATACTAGCACACTTCCAATTCTCCCGAACTCTGATTTCTCAAACCAACCAAATTGTTGCCATGTGTCTCCCTTATAGGATGACCCGTATTAACCCCAGACTTCGGGACTTTGGAAGTTACCACTGCAAGGATCAACGACTTCCATTCCTTTGGGCCTTCAGACTTCGGAAAACTCAAACCTCAACATTTTTCGAAATTGTTTTATCTGAATCTCGCGATCTATTGACGTGTGTCTCCCATGGATCGATGGATACAATTTTTTTGGGTCTTCAGATTTCATAAATCTCAACTTTCAACCTTTTATTTTCCCTGAAGTGAGTGGATTTATATCGTGTATCATCTTGGATCAGACGACTGTAATTCACTTCGAATATTCGGGGTCCGAAAATCTCAATTCTCAACTTTTCCTTGCTCGCCTTTTCCAGAGTGATTTCACTCGGAGCACTTGATCGGTTGATGTATGTCCTCCTATGGATAAATGGTACCCGACTAATTATGCTCTTCGGAGGTTCGTCGCTTGAGTACTAACATGTCATATCACTACATGCCTTTCAATTTGCGAGGGCACACATCGATGGTTTGAAGTAACCCGCTTTTCACCCTGCAATTCTCCTGATGTTGACATGTAACCCCTTGGTGAAACATGGTTTGGATTGCGGGACCTCCTTGGGAAATTATTTCTCATGCAACTTGGTTCCCCGCAATGCCTCATGTCTGTTGATCTCACTCTCCAATGGGATCTGATGGTTGTGACCTTAGCCCTTGTTTCTTTTTCATTGGACGACCCTTGTTCACTTGTCCTATGACCCAACGATCCTGGATCTCTCTTGATCCTACAGTGGTGATCACTCCCGAATTCGAAGGGGGATGGTCACGATCCTTTGAACCCCTTACAACGAGTCTCTGACATTCTATCTCCTGTGTAGATTTTGCAATGCCATTCCTCCTGAGCTTTTCAACTTCACGGTCAAAATTCGATCTCGACCCCTAAAATCTAACCAATAGACCTATCCCATACCAACCCAGTGTTTCAAATAGAAGATCTGATACCAAACTGTAGCATACCCAGCCACCCACAAGCTAGGGCATGCTACCTACAAGCCCACCCTTAGACTTCGTACTCTTACTGATACCTTCTTTAATTAACAAGAATGCATAAGATACAAGATTTAGCAACATGCACAACGATATCCAACAAGCATGAATAATCTAAGATTTAGTTAAACGGTAATTAAAATACACAACATAATACATTCATACACAGATAATAATATCACAACAGAGAGAACTTATCTTTATAAAAAGGCAACACCAACTAGTTGCAGACCAAGGATGTTCCACCCAAACATAGACACCACTGCTCCAAATCTCAACAACAGTGTCACCCCCAAGCCAAGGCTAAGAATCCACAAGGATGGTTCCAAAGTGTACTTGGGCTCCCAATCCAGTCAGTTCTCAAGCTCTCACGAGTTTCCCAACACCCATAAAAATCCAAGTACCCAACTCTCTTCTACCTAGCCTATACTACCCAAGAGAATGGACCTCCACCCTTCTTTGCCATGCAGTCCCTTAGACAGTCCTTCTCCTTTTTCCAAGGCCTCCAACACATCTGGTCTAGAATCTCAATGTTGGAACTCTCAGGAATCGCAGTTGTAAAAAAAATAGGGCACAAGCCAATTCATCTCAGACATGTAGGCCCCAAGTCATGGCTGGATTGCACCAACGACCATTACAACCAACTATCCCATGGCTAATATTCAACAACTTGGTTCCCTTTTCCCAACCAAGATGCAGGATGAGGGTGGATCAATGAATGGGTGAGTGAGTGCAAGAAAGTGTGTGAGGGAAATGAATGAACGTACAAGAAAATCAGCGAACAAGCCATCAGTCGAACCCCCCCATCAGACCAGATGTGGGTTTAAGTAACTTCATGAGGAATCAAGAACATCCTATCCTTCCCCAAGAATCTCACGTAATCGATTCCCTTCCTTAGGAAAAAGGGTAATTAACATAGGAATAAACACTTAGCCCCTCAAGCCCCCTCTCTTGTGGAATCATAGCCCCCTATAACTCTAGTCCTTGTCCGTCTAGCAGTCATCGATGTATTTATTATTAATAATGATAGAAAACATTACATGGATTGGGCACACTAGCCTTTTAATAATTGTTTGGGCACCCTGGCCTCTCAACATTGTAACAATACATTATTTAAAATGGGGGTTCGAAACCTGGGGTGTTACAATTATGGACACATGTCTTTTTCTTCATATTAATATTTGTATAGAATACAATCATTCTAGAATCCATGGTATGATATGTACTCAACAACCAACATTTTCAGCATTTTCTTTGCCTATGCTCAACTATTGGGTAATCAATTATCACTCGGAAGTACCTTATCTTTGAGTAACCTACATTGATTGGCAAATTAAAATTTGCACTATCATTAAGCAAGAATAAAATCAACCCTTTTCTTCCTTCATTGTGTGACAATATTCCTTAAAACTTTAGGGGACTTAATGGTTAGTTACCTCAAAATTTATGAAAAACATGCTTCTGACATACCGTACATTTCTTTCAAGTTGTACAGTAACATTGTTGTCCCTAGCTAAGTATACCTTGCAGACCCTTGTACTAGACCAAATAGAGGGGTGGTTGAAGCAGATTTCAGGCTTTTGTAGAAGGTATCTACAACATTAGCATCATCCCTAGTTCATTTTGTTGGAATGCATCTAAAAACATTCCCTTTTTGGCTTGGGCATCCTAGAATAAATCATCCATACCAACCTCTATATCATTTCCTTCATCCTCGACATGTGAATAACTAGTGTTACTATTGAGGTTTAGAATTGGTGAGTCGAGACATAATGGGAATTGAATAGGTAGTTGTTTCAACCATTCTTGGTATGCTTTCTCTCTGAGATATTTTCATTTAGAAGCAAGCTCATGACTTGACATTGTAGTGGGGTGCAAAGGTAGATGGTGGACAGGTCGCTCATCATCAAAATCCTGATTGTAAAATAATTTAACATTACATTGATCATATTAGTAACATAATGTTTTTAATATGTTCAAACATTATACCAAACACTTAATAGAAGCATGGACATTTTTTTCTCAATAATAAACATGAAACCAACCAATTTATAAAACATATGTCGAATTAATCAATACATTTACATTAGTTCCATTGAAAATACAAAAATAAAATTACTCAATCATCTTTTTCTTATGCCCTATAGGGTTGTCTACATAAAAGAGATCAAATTCATGTTGTAATACCATTGACCCAGGATGGTTGTTGGAAGATGGCATTTTAGGATTGGTAGGGTAGAGAAGCTATCCATTTTCATCAAAAATATTCTTGCGGTATCTTTCTTATGTTTGTGGAAATTGGATATGTTATGTTTGTGGCAATTGGATAGGGTAAATGATATGTTATGTTTGTGTCAATTGGATATACGATGGTTGATATTATGTTTAATGGAACAAGGTTTTGGAGGTTGAGTGTGCTCCATAGTTGGCTATGGTTGATGGCATTTAATGTGGAAAATAAGAAGCGACGTGCATTTACTGCACATCGTTCTTACCCTACCTCAATGCTACCACCTTCACTATACTCCTGATGCTTTTTTTGGTTGCTCTGGTTAGTAACACCTCCATTGTGCTCAACCTTTGGTGGAAAATAATTGTTCTCTATTAATTTTTTGGAATTCTTCTTACAGGTATGGTATTTTACCTCTTCATTCATGGATTGTTAGCTCTGCTCCAAATAAAATCGTCTTGTTGGCTTAGAGTTTTGCATGCAGAATGTTTTTTTTTCCAAAGTTTACAATGGATTGTTTGTGGGAATTATGGCTGTGTAACATGCATTTCGATTTGGGTTTCTTCCTGTTGGAATTTAAGTGTTTCAAACTGGAAATATCATTCAACATTCTATTATGTTTGAGGTATTTGGTTGTGTTGTTCCTAGATAAAATGTTGGTATTATTATGGTATGAATGTTGGCAAACATCTTATGGTGAATACATTCGGTTTCACTCATTTCTTATGACTAAATTTTAAAGGGTTTTCTCTATAAAATAAAGGGGAAAATAATAGTTGAGTTTTATGACTATTGTATTGTACCCTCACCTCATATCCAGAGGCTTGTGTATTGTCTTGCAGTCACTTTGAGATGTTGTGAAGAAGTTTGTGATGGGAAGGAATTGTTTTGTATTTGCTTGCATCCATTCCTCAAAACCTACGCCCATATGTTTGATCCAGGCCTTGTTTCCCCATCCAATATGTGGCCAAGTAAATAAATGTAAACCCAGATTTGAATTTTCATTTATGGTCTCAACCCAACAATGGGAAAGATTGGTTAGACCCACAAAATCGTGGCTCGTTTGTTATTTATCTATGAGGTAATTTGGTCGATTTTGAAGTTAGTATGAATTTGATGAAACAATGACCACCAGGTTCGCATTGGGATTTCAAACTCGCTTTGTTTTTGCAGTTGTTATTTGAGGTGGTGGTGTAAATTTTATATAATGAAAGGTCAATGGATTTACGTTTTTTTCTCAACCTCTCATGTAGACTTGAGGAAATATGGTTATGATTATGACTGATTCGAATTAGATTTGTTAACAGTCTCCTACATAACGTTTTTCTAGTTTTAAAGGATATCAATGTTTTAAAGGAAAAAGGGGAAAATGAAACTTACAAGTTTGTGAGTCCTGAAATTTTCTTTGAATTTTATATTGAGTAGCTTAAAATAATTTTTGCCATGTCATGGATTTTGTGTGTTAAAGTTTAAAAACAATGTTGTGGCACAAACATAAGTTAGTGGGAGTTTTTTCATATTAGTTTGGAAATAATTGGCATGGAATACAATGAATATCCAAATGTTTTGGTGAATGATGGCAATGTTGATTTTAAAATCAATGAATGTTATTTCATGTAATAGAACAATAATCGTCTAATTCCCATTCATTGTCTCATTTTTCTCTCATTATATTCCCACCACCTTCCCAATAACATTTAATTCATGCCATGTTATGTTATTATGAATTTCATTTTTAAGAAGAAAGGATTCAAAAGGATTGGATGATAACTTGAGTTGGAAATTTTTATATGGAGACATTGCTTTTAGAATAAAAGGGCTCTGCATTTCGCTTGAACAATACTCATTTGTTGGTTCCCGTCCATGCTACCATTTTTCATTCATTACAAATCCCCCCATCTTCCCAATGACCCTGCAATTCCCTGTTCAATTTCAATTGATTATTGAGTTTGATATGTGGTGGGTTATGTCAATGGATGGATTGCATATGCTTCTGTTGTGAATGATAGAGCCAAAATTTTGATTTTATTTAGGTAGAGTATTAGTGAATGGATTGTTAAAAGTTTTCATATTCTGATTGGAATATTGCTTCAAGATGTGCTGGGTGACAATGAAAGAGGTTCAAACAGAGGTAGAGGAAATAATTGGCAAAGAGGCCATATAAGGCCACGATTCTCAATACATTTTGATGTTGATCCGAAAGAACTGAATCAACTTTTCCAAGACGGATTCTTCAATTTAGCTAGCCAAGAGATTTTTCAACCTAGACCTGAGGGGCTTCCTTACCAACCACATCAAAACTTCTCTAGTGTTTGTGTCTCCCCTCATGTTTCTATGTGGCCATGATACCATTTTTCATTCATTACAAATCCCCCCATCTTCCCAATGACCCTATAATTCCCTGTTCAATTTCAATTGATTATTGAGTTTGATATGTGGTGGGTTGGGTCAATGGATGGATTGCATATGCTTTTGTTATGAATGATAGAGCCAAAATTTTGATTTTATTTAGGTAGAGTATTAGTGAATGGATTGTTAAAAGTTTTCATATTCTGATTGGAATATTGCTTCAAGATGCGTTTTTTTAGCAGGGGTGGAAATGAAAGAGGTTCAAACAAAGGTAGAGGAAATAATTGTCAAAGAGGCCATATAAGGCCACAATCCTCAATACATTTTGATGTTGATCCAAAAGAACTGAATCAACTTTTCCAAGATGAATTATTCAATTTAGTTGGCTAAGAGATTTTGCAACCTATACCTAAGGGGCCTCCTTACCAACCACATCAAAACTTCTCTAGTGTTTGTTTCCCCCCTCATGTTTCTATGTGGCCAAAGCCACCTTCCAATTATGACTGGAAAGATATTGTCCCTCATCATAATGCACATCATCATGGTTGGCCTACAATATCATTACCATTTCCCCCTCCTCCACCGCCATTCAACCTAAATTCCCAAGATAATTGTGTTTCCTCACCAGTCCAATCCTCTCATGCAATCAAGATCAGATTAAAAATTTCCATCCTCGAGCTAGAATTAAATAAAGGAAAAGGGGTGGCTAATCCCTCCAAGTCTTCCAAAGACTCCTTTGAATCAGTGTCCTCTCATCTCCACCTCAAATATATTTGCCCCCATGTCATCAATTAAATCCACCCACAAGGTTTCAATCAACTGAAAGTTGTTGCACAAGACAAATCAGAAAAAAAGGATTAGAGAAAGGCAACAGTGAAAAGAGGCAAACCGCCTCTCACAATAAATATGGGTTTTAATGTTATTTTTTTATAGCATATTTTGTTGGTATGATTACATAATGTTTTGGATAGCAAGCATACATTTTGATAGAATGTTTTGGACATCATGGATACTATTCTATTTTTGGCAACAATCATATTTTATTTTTGATACTAAAATATTTGACTATCTATATGAGAATGGGAGTTACAAGGAGAATATTTGAGTTAATTTTTTGGGTGCTATATTTCATATTTTGATGATCATTAAAAAAACGAAAATCGGAGTAACAAGGGGTCCCACCTATTTAGTTATTATTTAAATAGGCCCGTATTTATTTATTATTATTTATTTGTCTCAACTTATTAGTTAAGTTAACTAAGCTTAACAAAATAAAGGTAGTTGAACTACCATAACTTATTAGAAAGAGAATAAAATCTCAATCAAAATAAGAGACAAAGGGGGGAGAGAGAGAAGAAGGATAACTTCTGAAATAAGGGTCTTATTAAAGGCAACATGATTCAAAGATGAATCATATATTTCAATAGCTTGTTTCTAAAGAGTCAAGTGACAACCTATGCGATGAATCCGAAAGAACTTTCTGATCAAAACAATGGTCGCAAAAGTCTTAGAACATAAATATTGATATTTCCATGACAGTACCTATTGTGAGACAATTGAATATTGGAGATGGTATTCATGACCAAACCAACATTGCGTTGAATTTATTTAATACTATCTTAGAAACTGCTAATACTCGTGTTGAACTTCACAAATCTTGGGAAGTAATTTCCAGGGAAATAAACATAAGTGAAAGTTGGGAAGCCAGGAAAAGGAAAGCCAGAAACCAGCAGTGACCCTTTTATGATAATCTCTTACCTGTTTACTCTTCTATTTCATTTCCTCTAGTTCTTGTCATTCACGAAGAAGGAGAGGATTGTCCCCTGAAATTACTCCTATTTTTGAAATAGGAAGGAGGAATATTGTATTACAAACACAACAAAGTGTTATTAGGTGAGCCCTATCTGATTCTACCAGTTCATCTTCATCACCCATACTTATCACCTTCAACATGACTTCTTCAAGAAGTGGTAGTGGTACTGGAGGTTCTTCCTCCTTGCAACCTTCTGCTTCATCCGTTATTGGAAGTATATATATCCATCAAGTCCCTATCCAATCTACTACTAATCCTACAAAGGTCATTAAAAAATATGGACTTTTTCAATTCGAAGAAGATGCTACAACTACCTCGTGGCACATGTATTCCCCTTTAAATCTCACACCAACCACTCAACCATTACCAAATTCAAGGATCATTTACCTAGATTCTCAAGGAATGGTATTGTCACCACAAATGAACACATGGTATCATTTTCCAATGCTTGTCACAACATAGGGGCTAATGATAATGATATTTGCATGCGTCTATTTGTCAATTCTCTCGAAGGGAAAGTTGCAACATATTTTTTTGATCTCCTGCCCAAAATTATTTCAACATGGGAAGAATTGGTTTATTGGTTCAAATCCACTTATGGACAACCCAAGAGTCCAATTGATTAGTTAATGGAATACAATAATATTTCTTATAAATATGGTGAAACCATTAAATCTTTTAACCTTTGTTTCACCAAGTTGTATAATCAAATTTCCGAACTAATTCTTTTTCAAAATCAAGCTTCCTTCATTCATTATTATAATGCTTTACCTTCTCCTTTTCATCATAGACTTGAAGAAAAGGATATTGACAATCTTGGTTCCTCCCTTCATGATTTTCAATAATATGAAGAGAAACTTGAAAGAACAGGTCTTCTTAAGGGAGACTTGGTCAAGAAAACAGATATGTTTGCAATTCTACAGCTCATGCAGGATATGAATAATAGGATGATAGCCTATGAACAAAAAGGGATTTAGTCTTCATCTTCCCCCAGGGATTCTTCTTCCCTAGCACCTTTTAGAAATACTGATGAAAGCATTTTTCATCCAAAGGCCATAATGACTCACACTTGGTGTAGCTTTTGTGAAGAAAATCATGATGAGAATACCTACAAAGTTAACAGAAATTCTAGAAATAATATTTGTGGAAAAGGGCTCGATACCACTATCATTGTTTTAGATTGGGCTGAACCAGAGGATGTTATGGTAGTGAATACTAGGAATAAAGCTTACACTCCCAAGAGTAAATTTGATTCTCCTCACACTT
This sequence comes from Picea engelmannii, assembly GCA_009831015.1. Lineage (NCBI taxonomy): Eukaryota > Viridiplantae > Streptophyta > Pinopsida > Pinales > Pinaceae > Picea > Picea engelmannii. Next base: position 172,115 of record ML810015.1, read on the forward strand.
CCTCTTCCCTAAGTTCATCCTCTCAAAGTGTTGATACAAAAGTTGTCAGAACTTTTGGAAATCAAGGAGTATCTTATCCTCTTCCTTCTTCCAAGTATAACATCTTTAACCACTTGGATAACATCAAAGAGGATGCTACCCTTTTGGACATAGTTTCCATCCTAGAAAAATAGAAGCATCTTAAGGACTTTATGGAAGATAATATTTATATTGTAGCCAATCTATCTGAGGATTCAAAGGAACAAGACTCAACTGTAAATAAAATAGGTGTAAATAACTTTAGGAACCCTTTAAAAAAAAACCCTTTCTACATTTCTTTAAAAATGATGGACAAAATAGCTCATTGTTGCCTAATTGATGGAAACAGTGAGCTATCTAAAATGTGATGTCTAAAATCATCATGGAGGATCTTGGCTTATCTTGCACTAACAAGAATTCAAGAAGCATGATCTCTTATAACAATTCACAACAATCAACTATAGGTGAAATAAAATATGTAACCTTAGTTTTATTTTCACATCCCAAGATAAGAACAACTCTCAACATCCAAGTGATTCATATTCTCATGAGTAACTACTTAATTATTTTGGGAAGGGAATGGCAGGCCTTAACTACTGGATACCTTTCACTTGATGGTACACATTTATCCATCCCTAGAAATGGAAAGAAGATTATAGTTCTTAGGGAAGGAATAATTTCACCCTATATAGAGAGAATTCCCCAACCCAATGTAAATTATCTCGAAGAAGACTTGGGTGTGTACTCTATCTTTTCTAATGAAGGTGATACTATAATTGAACCAACTAATTTTGATGATGGCGTGTTTCACATGCATTTCGATGGCTCATGTTCAAATGAAGGTAATGGAGTCGACATCATTCTATCTTCCCGTATAGGAAAAATTCACAATTTCTCTTATATATTCTAATTTTCTTGTACAAACAATGTTGTTGAGTTTGAAGCCTTATTGTTGGGAATTGAAAATACATATAATATTGGTTGTGGCCACCTTACAGTCTTTGGTGATTCTGAACTTGTTTTGAATATTGAATGGAAAATTTATGTACCAAAAAATAAGTTACTTAAACATTATACCCAAGCTATTTGGATGTTGATTTCAAATCTGTTATCATTTAAAATCACTCATGTAAAGAGGGAACTTAATTCAATAGCTGATAGATTAGTTGTTTTTGTAGCTTCTCCTACGTGGCATCTCTTACCTCAAAGGCATGATTTAACTTTTTAATCTCTTTACCATCCTCACCTTCCAGATAATGTAGAATCATGGCAAGTGTTCCCGAGTGACGAAGGAATTTGTGCTTTCATACAGAATGAACCTTTTAAGCACAAGGAAATCATTTCTCTTGAAGACGACAAGTTTCCTAAAGGCTTGACTTGTCTCGAGAGTTCATTCTTGTCAAGTGATGTAGGCCACAAAGAAACATAGAAGGAAGAGGAGTAAAAAAGAAAGGTTGTTGATACCATTTCCTTGAATATTGGGACATCTAAATCTCCAAATATCATTAAAATAGGTTCCCAATGTTCCGATGAAGAGAAAGAAAAATTTATAGAATTACTCCATGAATTTCAAGATGTTTTTTCCTAGTCATACGAGGATCTTTGTGGTTTTGATCCTACTCTTATATAATATGTCATTCCTATCAAGGAAGGGGTAAAACCAGTTAGTAAAAGGAAAAGAACTATTAATCCTACGCTTGAAGCCACCACTAGGAAAGATTTGGAAAAATTGTTGAAATCTCATATAATCTTTCCAATTAAGTATTTTAAATGGGTTTCAAATATGGTCCTGTTGGCAGCCAACCCAATTTTTTTTCGATTGCTCTTAAAAGCTGCCTACACCCTTCGTCGTATTACGA
>ML810016.1:16250-29901 GCA_009831015.1 Picea engelmannii
CTCCCTTGTTGCAGCCTTCTCGGTCTTCCCCTCCAAGGGGCTCTTACCTTTCCCCCGATATTGTTGAAGTCCCGAAATCCCGAACTGTCTCCCCTTTCTTCTTGGCATCCAAGACGCCCTTGCCCCCTGTCAATAGTTATGCACTGAGATCTAAGGATCGTCCAAAAGAGCCCATCCCGTCCAAAGGCGGCTTGGCCCTAGACCCTCCTCCCCCTTCTCAGGATGGTAGGAAATCCCACCTGTCAAAAGCAAAGGAAAAAGCAGCTACGGAAATACGTAAAGGAACCCAAGCCACCATCACAAGGGCCCTTAAAGCGGGTAAAACCATTCCTGTTGTGGTGCGGTGATATGCTATCTTTCAATATAAGAGGGATTGGGGGCACCTCGAAAAACTTGGCCCTCAAAAGACTGTTCCTAAGCCTGAAACCTAATATCATTATGATCCAAGACACTGCTCCGGTGAAAAATCTAGGGACACGTTTAGTCAATGGCTTAGGAATTGGTCTTTATGTACTGTGTATGCGAATGGTATGTCGAGGGAACTGCTCACAGGATGGAGCCCTGATTTCCAGGATTTGTCTTCGTCCTCAATTCAATCCTCTATCTCGGTCAAGTTAAAGCATAAAAAAAGTGATTTTTATTTTATTTTTGTTAATATATACGGTCCATACTTTGATAGGATCCCCTTCTTGGAGGATTTGATCTCTACATGTGTTTTCTCCGACCCCCATATGGTGGTCAGGGGTATTTAAATTTTACCCTCTCCCTTCAAGAGGTTTGGGGGGCGAACCCCAAAGTGGATCCGTAAAGAGGTTTCTTCTTATCTTTATTAAAGAATGCTCAACTGGTGGATCTTGAACCCATTAAGTTAGCACCCACCTGAAGAAATTTCAAAACAGAAGATGAGGAGGTGGAGAAAAGACTAGACCAGTTTTTTGTCTCAGAGGCATTGTTGGAAATGGGTATCAGATTCAAATCCTCGGTTGAGATTGGAGTAATTTCATACCATCGTCCAATTTCTTTACAATGGCAAATTGGTTTTGATTCTCCCCCAACCCCTCTAAAATTTAGTCAGGTTTGGCTGGAAGAAGAGGACTTTAGGAAGCAGGTATCTTCTTCGTGGGAAAATCTCTGTCCCCTAAAACCCAAACCATTGATGATTCAATTTGAAGCAGACCTAAAAAGGCTGAAAGGGGCCATCAAAAAATGGTTTCCCATATGGAGAGCCCGGAGGCAACGAAACCTGTTGGAAACAGAAGAGAGGCTCTTAGGTTTATATAGAATTTTAGACAAGGGCCCTCTTGTTGATTTTTCATTAAGCTAGGCTCAAGCATGAAGATCATTCCATTTTTAGCATTTTACTTGAACCATAGACATTTGCAGTTTCACCTTTAACAATTTGTTGCAACAACCAAGATAACAAGAAGAAATACCATGCATAGGTACACAAGAAGTATCCTGGGAAACCCTTCTCAACAAGGAAAGAAAACCCAGCCAATCCTTTGCTATATTCTTCAAGAGAGAGACCTCCCACACCATAAACCTAACACACAAAAGGGTGCTCAAAAGACCCTAGAAGTCTAGCGCCCAAGAGAGGTCTGCACTTTTCTCAAGAACAAGTACTTGCTGAAATTTTTAAACTCACACTTGTGTTGTATTTCCTCAATGGGGAATTTACCTTTATTTATATTAGACTGGGCATATCAAAAGTAGTGTATATTGGCACAACAGAGCTGACCTCAATAACTCACAATATAATTAATAATTACCATATTAATTATCTTTCACTTTATGGTGGGGCCGACCTGTACTCTTTACATCACAAATAGGGTTACAGGTAAGTCTAACTCTTGGACAATCTAGCAAGGGATCTCATACACCCACTAGTGCTCAGCCACTAGGGGCACATCCATCTATGCTCAGCCACAAGAACGTCCACATCTCTATCTCATTGCATCTCACAGGAGAATCACACTCACTAGTGCTCAACCACTAGGATCATGTTCACCTGTGCTCAGCCACGGGCACGTCCTACTCAACAGATCTTCTATCTCACTGCGTCTCACAGGAGAATCATCTGGAATACCACATCATCTCAGATCTCGGCACAGAGGAGACCAGTACATCATTTCATCTCTGTCTCAGAGAGAACGACACACCTAGCTTGTGGTCTTCCTCACCCCACACAGGGGTACACAACATTCCATCTCTATCTCAGAGAGGAACCACACACCAGACTCATGGGCTTCTTCACCCCACACAAGGGCACACAACGTTCCATCTCCGTCTCAGAGAGGAACCACACACCCATATCATGGGCACACCCAACTCATGGGCTCTCTCTCAGGTCAACTCACTCAGTCTAAGTCTCGGAGGATGTCTCACGCAACTGTAATCATCAACACCCCTTTCGGGGGATCAGTTAGAGGAGCTCAAAATTTTGGAGGAAATTTTCTCCTCATGGTTGAAAAAAGAGGAACAAGAGTGGCGTCTCAAAAGCAGGGCCCTTTGGATTAAAGCTGGTGACAATAATACAAAATTATTTCACCAATTTGCTAATTACCGAAGGAATCTCAACACGATTTGGGAAATAAAGGATGAGGAAGGGAATATGGAAATTTCTTTCAAGGACAAGGCAAAGCTTGGTGTAAGGTAATTTAGAAAAACTCTTCTCAGCCCCAGCTGGGTGCCCAATTCAAGAAATACTAGAATTTGTTGGCAAATTCCCATCAATATTCTCAAAAGATATGAATTAATCATTGGAAGAAGAGGTCTCAGAGGTGGAATTGTGTTCGGCTCTTTCCTCCATGCAGAACGGAAAATGCTCCGGTCCAAATAGTTTTACAGTCGAATTTTATAAATCCTTCTACGATCTCCTGACATATGACATGCTCTTGGTGGTGAGGGAGACTCAAAGGGAGGGCAGGGTTCATGGTCCTCTAAACTCCACTTTCCTGTGTCTCATCCCTAAAAAGCAGAACATGGAATCTTTTGAGGATTATAGGCCAGTTTCATGTTGCAACATAATCTACAAATTAATCTCTAATACTATCTCAAGAAGATTGAGGTTGATGCTTAGCGAGATCATAGGGGAAGAGCAATTTGGGGTTTTACACAATAGACAGATTCATGACACAGTTGCTCAAGAGGTTCTCCATTCTATCAAGAAAAAAAACCTTAAAGCAACCATCCTTAAGTTGGACCTATCAAAAGCCTATGACAGAGTTAATTGGACCTTTTTGCATCTAGTGCTCATTCAGATGGGGATGAGCTTGAATTCTGTAAACCAGATTATGGGATGCATACAAAGTGCCTCTTTTGTTGTCCTCATCAATGGGGCCCTGTCCCATTTATTTAGATCCTTGAGAGGCATTTGTTTATTAAGGAAAACACCTAATTGCATCCTTAACTAGTTAGTTAGTTAGTGTAACGTTACCGGAGTTAGTAACTCCTTAACGTCTTGTAACCATATTGTGTAATTATACATGTTCATATTAATAGAATAAACATCAATAGTGTAGCATGTTGCATCAATTCTGTCTCTGCTTAATCTTTTCATGGTATCAGAGTGGGTCTGGGCCTCACTCCATCACTGGAGGGCCCAGAGATTGTAATGTCCCCCACCTCATAGAGAGGTGAAGAGGAGACCCAGTGGCCTGGGCACCCCCACTAGGTCATAGTCTTACACTGAAGGGGAAGTCAATGAAGCTAAAAGTTGTATTTTTGAGTTGACTTAAGAAAGGAAAAGGGATTAAAGGTAAAAGATAAATCAACAGAAGAATAGAAGATTAACCCTGGGAGTTCACTTAACTCAATAGAGGATTAGAAGAAAAAAGTATAAGTAAGAGGCTAGGGCGCACCTATTATTCATTCTGGTTTTGGATTAGCATTTGCTATTGCTCTTGAGCATTCAATTTGGGGGTTTTGCTGTACAAACCCTTGTGAGCAACTTAGTGGTGAAATATCCACTCACCTTGTTCCACAACTTGGTCTCGGGGATGAAAGACTCCTCCACACCATTCTAGTTTCAGTTTATCTCCATCCAGAGCTTCAGAAAGTAGCAGGCCGTACTGTCTTTGTGATTCCAACAAGAGCGCACCATCATCTAGAGGGAGGTTCGATCCAGCTTATCCAGAGGGCCTGGGGCCATTCCGACACCTAGGTTTTGTTTGTAGGGGTATGTCCATCAGTTTGAGTACTTTTGTGGTGAGTTATCATTCTCATATCATTATCTGCAGATTGGGGCATCTTGGAGCCATAGGGGGCGTCCTGTGATTCAGAAAAACTCAGATCTAGAGAGATCTTCTTGTGATCTAGTCCTGAAACTTCTTCCACGGGATCTTCTTAGCCCGATCTACATTCTGGGAGAGTTTCAAGTCATTTGGAGTTGTTTTCCTACAGGAACGAGTGCATTGGGGTTTCAGCTCTTCAGGAGGGCACAACTCCCTTAGGAGGTTCATCAGTTGAAGGGGTTACACTTGGACGTTGGGTCTGAAACTTCTGGAGGAAGTCCCCACTACCCTGATCTACTAGTGGGCCGAGTTTGAGCTCATTTGGAGCATCTTGCCATCAGGGCCGAATTCTTGAGGGTTTCAGTCTTCACTTGGAGCGTGGCACTCTTCAGCTAGAGGGTTTGACATCCAGATATGCTGGGTATTGGTCTTCATTACTTATTCATCCTTTGGAGGCTTCTTTTGTATCGGCAGAGCATTTTGTAGCAGCTCATATCTATTGATTGTACGACCATCTGATGTTTATGCCAGATCGGCCATCTATTGTATTGATTCTGCATAATAAAAAGGTCAGATATTGTTTGTGCTTCTATATATTGATTATGTTATGATATTCATGTGTTGGATGAATCTTGTATGCACTAAATAACTCAATAAACACTCGCACAACAATAAATTAGTAGTAGTTAGTGATACCAAGCGAAAAATTTGGCTTGGGATCATTACAGTGGTATCAGAGCTTCGATCCTCCAAACCTGTGGAGAGATCAGCGTATGCAGAGATAAAGTGGAATTGTTGTGGGTCAGAGGAAGAAAAACAACAGTGAAACAGAGGCAGAAATGGAAGGGTCAGGGGATGACCATGAGCCTCAGGGCTTGGCTCTATTAGTAGCCAAATTTGGTAAGTTCCAGCAAAACATGAACCACACAGAAAGCACATTGGTCCAATAGTTGGACGAGTATCAGGAAACCAACAGAAGGGGACAGGCCAAAATCTCTGAAACCTTGAAGAAAGTTGATGAGAATCTACAGAAAATGAACGAGAACCAAACTAGGGTAGCTGACCTTCTGATGCAAGTAACCCATCGAGGCAAGGATCCTGATACATATGGGAACAAGGAGGCTGGGGGTTCTGGTGGAACCCATGAGGAAGTCAGATATAACCCGGAGAAAGCACTGGGATCTGAAGGAAGTATGGGAGGTGGCACATTCCATGGGCAGATGGGTAGCAGGGCCAATCATAGGCCATACATGCCAATGTTCACAAATGAACAACTAGGCCGACACTCAGGTAGTAGAGCTAACCCTAGACCATACATGCCCACATTCACAGATGAGCAAGGGCAACATGAACAGGTTGAAGACTTTGTGGAACAATTAGCCAAGAATACCAGGGAATACTACAACTTGGATATGAAAGTGCAAAGACAAATGTCCTTAGACTAGTATTGTCAACTAAGGTTCAGAAGCCAGCCTAGGACGAACCATAGGGGCAACTTTGAGTTTGAGCAAAGGGCAGGGAAGATAGAGATTCCATACTTTGATGGTACGGCTAAGATGACAGCACAAGAATGGGTGCAGAAGATGGATACTTACCTGCAGGTTAACCCCATGAGAGAGATGGAGGCCATCAATTTTGCCACTATGTACTTGGATGGCAAGGCCCACGACTGGTGGTACCATGGGCTCACCACACTCAGCCACAACCAGATTGTATCCTATACAAAATTCACTCAGAGGCTCATTGACAGATTTGATCAAGGAGATCCTGAGCTACATTTCCAGGAGCTCACCCAACTCAAGAAAACAGGTACGACTGAAGCATACATTGATGAATTCCAGAGGTTGGCTGTGATGGTGCAAGATATGTCTCTGACTAGACTCATGATGCTTTTCACAGAAGGGTTGGGTAAAGGCCTTCAAGCCTACTAACCTACAGGAGGCCATTTGGAAGACAAGGGACTTGGATCCAGCTGCTAAACCAAAATTCATACCCAGACCTCCTCTTAACAATGGTGGAAGAGATCAAAAGCCTCCAATAAGCTAGGGAGGACGTGACCCTAAGGGTTATGACAGGGGCCGTGGCAGAATAGATGATAACACCAGGAAAGAACTGAGAAGGAAGCAACTCTGCTTCACATGCAAGGAACGATGGAATCCTTCCCACAAGTGCATGGGACGTGGACAGGTACATTACATTGAGGTCACCTCAGATAACGAAGACGAAGACGAGATTGGAAAGATACAGAACATAGAGGCAGAAACCACTGAGGCAACAAAAGAAGAATAAATTACAGAACATGATGGTATGGCCACCCTGGCATCTATCAATGGAGTGCCCAAGTATAACACTTTCCGAATGAGGGGAGTCTTACAGGGACATAGAGTCTCGGTCCTGATTGATGGAGGAGCTTCCCACAACTTCATTGATGCAGCATTATTGAAGAGAAGACACATACCCACAGTAGAATTTGAAGGATTCAAAGTGGAGGTTGCAGGATGAAGCACCATGCCTTGTGACAGATATATTCCAAGCCTAAAGCTTACCTTGGGAAGGCATGAGTTGACACAGGACGTCTATTTCATGGATCTACCGGATACCAACATCATCTTAGGAGTTCAGTGGCTCAGCACATTAGGGCCTATCACCACCAACTACAAAACGATGGAAATGTCATTCACAGAAGAGGGTGGACGTAAGGTAGTGCTTCGGGGCATGACAAGGAATGTTGCAAAGGTAGTCACGGCCAAGAGAATGGAAGCCATCTTCCGGAGAGATGAAATAGTATATGCAGCCGAATGAAGAGTTGTGACAAGTGTGGATGAACAGGGCAAGGTTCATTACACTCCCGAAATTAAGGAAATTCTTGACAAACACCACAAGGTGTTTGGGCCTATTCCTCTGGGGGTTCCACCGGATAGAGGTTTTGAGCACATTATTGAGCTAGAGGAAGGGGCCACACCAATGATCACCACACCGTACATACATCCCAAGAAGTACAAAGATGAGATAGAAAAGGCCATCAAGGAACTTTTGGACATGGGACACATCTGGCCCAACATTAGTCCTTTTGCTTCTTCAGTAGTGTTGGTGAAAAAGAAGGATGGCACTATGAGGATGTGCATTGATTGCAGGGCCTTGAATAAAAAGACCATCAAAAATAGGTACCCAATACCAAGGATTGATGAACTGTTGGACGAATTGCATGGGGCCGTCTACTTCACTAAGATTGACCTTCGTTCTGGCTACCATCAAATCAAGATGAGAGAGGAAGACATCTCAAAAACAGCTTTTAGATGTCACTACGATCATTATGAATTTTTTATGATGCCCTTTGAGTTAACCAGCGCCCCTGCTACGTTCCAATCATGTATGAACCATGTATTCAACAAGCATCTAAGGAAGCACCTGTTAGTATTCTTTGATGACTTGCTTATTTATAGCCGGACATGGGAGGAGCATCTTAGGCATTTGGACCAGATTTTGTCAATTATGGAGGAACAATCGTTGTATGCTAAGGAGTCCAAATGTGAGTTTGGAATGATAGAGGTCCTTTATCTAGGACACATCATCGAAGCAAAAGGGGTACAAGTGCATCTGGAGAAGATTGAAGTCATCATGGAATGGCCCACTCCTAAGACACTCACAGAGTTGAGAGGATTTATGGGAATGTGTTCATACTACAGGAAGTTTTTCAAGGGATTCTCTCAATTATGCGCACCCTTGACCGATTTGACTAAGAAGGGGGCATTCAAGTGGAACGAGGAGGCTCAAAAAATGATGGACAAGATGAAGAAGGTGATGAGTACGTGCCTAGTTTTATCCCTTCCAGATTTTAGTCTTCCATTTACCTTGGAGTGTGATGCATTCAGGGAAGGAATAGGTGTCGTACTGATGCAAAAGAGGCACCCTCTTGCCTACGAGAGCCAGAAACTTCGGAGTCCTGAGCTACTCTACAACATTTATGATAAAGAAACGTTGGCTATCATGCATGCATTAGCCAAATTCCGGCAATACTTGGTAGGTGCTCGGTTTATTGTCAAGTCAGATCATAACAGTCTCAAATACTTACTGGAACAGAAGGACTTAAACGAGAGGCAACAAAAGTGGGTAAGCCGAATACAGGCCTATGATTTCAACATTGAGTTTGTCAAAGGAAAGAATAATGTGGTAGCAGATGCCTTATCCAGGAGACCATCCATCCTTGCCATAACAGGGATAACAGTTGATTGGAAAGACCAACTAGTGATGGAGTATGCAAGGGATCAGTTTGCGTGCCAACTTCTGGACGAACATGTACAAGATGAAGATTTCAAGGTTATTAATGACCTCATCTACTACAAAGATCGAATCTTCTTGGTTTCTGGGTCATCCCTCAAGGCCAAGGTATTGCAGGCATGCCATGACTCACCAATGGTCGGACATCAAGGGATCAACAAGACGTACAGGTAGGTGAGAGAAATATTCTCGTGGAAAGGGCTGAAGGAGGATGTGATTAGGCACGTCAAAGAGTGTGTGACATGTCAGGCAAACAAGGACGAGCACACACACCCAATAGGACTTCTGCAACCCTTGCCCATCCCAAAGCACAAATGGGAAAGCATATCCATGGATTTCATCACTGGGCTGCCAAAGACGCAAGAAAAGGATTGCATATTCATAGTGGTGGACAGGTTGACGAAGTTTGCACACTTCTTTGCCATAGCTACCGACTTCAGTGCAACACAGGTGGCCGAACTATTCTTCAGGGATATTTTTAGGTTGCACGGCCTCCCCAAGACCATTATCAGCGATAGGGATAACAGGTTTATGAGTAGTTTCTGGAAGGAGTTGTTCCAGTTGGTTGGTACGGCCTTGACCCCTAGCACCAGCTATCACCCACAGACAGACGGATAGACAGAGATAGTCAACAAGTGGGTGGAAGGCTATCTCAGAAACTATGTGGCAGGGCAACAGAAGGCTTGGGTCAAATGGTTGCATTTGGGAGAGTATTGCTACAATACCACCTGACATATGTCTATTGGAATGTCTCCATTCAGATCTTTGTACAAATATGATCCCTTATCATTTGTAGAGATTGCATTCGGAGACAGCAGGGCACCGATGGTACGGGATTGGATACAGCGGAGCCAAGACATTATCAGGGAGTTGAAGGATCATCTACAGAGGGCACAAAACTAGCAGAAGGTCCAAGCAGACAAGCACATAGTTGACCGGACTTTTGAGGTTGTTGATTTAGTCTACTTGAGGTTGCAACCATACATGCAGGCTTCCATTAAAAGAAGCGGAGCGGAGAAACTGCAGCCACGTTTCTTTGGACCCTACAGAGTCAGCAGGAGGATAGGGGCCATGGATTACAAGCTGGAGCTTCCACAGGGTAGCAAAATTCACAACGTTTTTCATGTTTCGTGCCTTAAGAAAGATCTCGGTCAACACATCAGGCCTATTGAAGTATTACCCCCCATGGATGAGGAGGGACAACTTGTTTTGATTTCGGAGGAGGTGCTAGAAGTCCGAGAGAAAAAACTCAGAAACTGGAGCATCAAGGAGTACCTGATCAGGTGGAAGGATTTACCCATTGAGGATGCCACTTGGGAGAAGGAACATGTGGTAAGAGAAGCAAGTTTGGAATTTCTTGAGGACAAGCAATTTCAAGCAGGGGAGACTATAATGTCCCCCACCTCTTAGAGAGGTGAAGAGGAGACTCAGTGGCTTGGGCACCCCCACTAGGTCATAGTATTACACTGAAGGGGGAAGTCAATGAAGCTAAAAGTTGTATTTTTAAGTTGACTTAAGAAAGGAAAAGGGATTAAAGGTAAAAGATAACTCAACAGAAGAATAGAAGATTAACCATGGGAGTTAACTTAACTCAATAGAGGATTAGAAGAAAAAAGTATAAGTAAGAGGCTGGGGTGAACCTATTATTCATTATGGTTTTGGATTAGCATTTTCTATTGCTCTTGAGCATTCAGTTTGGGGGTTTTGTTGTACAAACCCTTGTGAGCAACTCAGTGGTGAAATATCCACTCACCTTGTTCCACAGCTTGGTCTTAGGGATGAAAGACTCCTCGACACCATTCTAGTTTCAGTTTATCTCCATCCAGCGCTTCAGAAAGTAGCAGGCCGTACTGTCTTTGTGATTCCAGCAAGGGCGCACCATCATCTAGAGGGAGGTTCGATCCAGCTTATCCTGAGGGCCTGGGGCCATTCCGACACCTGGGTTTTGTTTGCAGGGGTATGTTCATCAGTTTGAGTACTTTTCTGGTGGGTTATCATTCTCATATCATTATCTGCATATTGGGGCGTCTTGGAGCCATAGGGGGCGTCCCGTGATTGAAAAAAACTCAGATCTAGAGAGATCTGCTTGTGATCTGGTCCTGAAACTTCTTCAACGGAATGTTCTTAGCCCGATCTACATTCTGGGAGAGTTTCAAGTCATTTGGAGTTGTTTTCCTACAAGAACGAGTGCATTGGGGTTTCATCTCTTCAGGAGGGCACAACTCCCTTAGGAGGTTCATCAGTTGAAGGGGTTACACTTGGACGTTGGGTCTGAAACTTCTGGAGGAAGTCCCCACTACCCTGATCTACTAGTGGGCCGAGTTTGAGCTCATTTGGAGCATCTTGCCATCAGGGTCGAATTCTTGAGGGTTTCAATCTTCACTTGGAGCGTGGCACTCTTCAGCTAGAGGGTTTGACATCCAGATCTGCTGGGTATTGGTCTTCATTACTTATTCAGCCTTTGGAGGCTTCTTTTGTATTGACAGAGCATTTTGTAGCAGCTCATATCTATTGATTGTACGACCATCTGATGTTTATGCCAGATCGACCATCTATTGTATTGATTCTGCATAATAAAAAGGTCAGATCTTGTTTGTGCTTCTATATATTGATTATGTTATGATCTTCATGTGTTGGATGAATCTTGTGTGCACTTAATAATTCAATAAACACCTGCACAATGATAAATCAGTAGTAGTTAGTGATACCAAGCTAAAAATTTGGCTTGGGATCATTACAGAGACCTAGGGTTATGATTATGAAAGTCCCTCCCTTTGAGAGAAGAGGAATCGATCTTGAAACTATTGAAATTGTCTCTGTACAACAAAATTGGAGTGAGAATGTGGAGCGAAGGAGTTTTGAAGATGCTGCAAATATATCTCTATGTAAACTCGCATGAAAAAATCGGAGGAAAGAGTTGTGGAGGAAACTGGTAGGCCGAGAGTGTTGATAAAAAACTGCAGAATTCCTGCTGTTAACTTTTGTTGGAAAAATACTATATACGTCGTGTTTGAAATGGCATAAGTTTAAATGGAGAGTGGATCCATGGTTTTCGAAAGCATTTAGATGGTTGGAGGAGAACAAAGCCCCGTAACAAAGGACAGACCGAGTGGCCTGAGAAAGATGTGGTCACGAAGTTGTTTGTTGACGTAAAGGCTGAGTGCGATTTGGACTTCATTAAAACTCAAAGAGAGAGGGCATCTGCAGCAGAAAATAGTGGATCATGGATAGTAGAAATTTTAGAGCTAATTAGAACCCCTGAAGCAAGGGTCAGAATCTTGAGAACCATAAGTGTTTTTTATCGAATTTAAAAGAGGTTGTATAAAAGCAAGTGGTTTATTTTAAATTTTAATTTCAAAGGCTATGTGATTTATTTTTGGCTTTGGTAAAAAGACGTCAAGAAGTGAGTCAATACTTCAAAGTTTATGCCAAGGTGAAGTGAAAAAGTAATATATGGGAGATATTCATGTGGAAAATCTAAAAAGATGAAAATATGTTGATGAAGGGTTTATGAGAATTTAAGTTTTTCATGTCTTGGAATTTGAAATATAAAAATTATTGAGCTTAGCTAACTCAATACCAATGGAGTTATTTTGTTAGAATTAGCTACTCTAACAAATGACAGGAGAATAAGGAAATCCAGGACAAAAGGTAAATATTGTGAGTCGAAGAAGCATATTCCAGTCAGGCCAACAAATCCGATAGATGAAGAATAGTCGTCATGGAGCAAATAGTCTTCAAGAAAAAAAATCGAGGCTTACAGAGAAGAAGCTGCAAGACAAGAGTATTTCCTCTTCTATTGTTGAAGAGCAAGAATCATTATTGTCTCTTCTATTATTGAAGAGCAAGAATTGTTGACGCTGAGCCATTTTATGGACAACGTTTCCGCATTATTGAGCAGTGAAATTCGCAAAGAAGAAAGATGGGCAGAGACATACAACAAAATATAACTAAATTTTTTGTTTTTTCATTCATCAGCAAATACATAAGAAATGAATTGTTGTAATTTGAGGAGTGCATGTTCGGTTGTACCCGACACCCCAATAGACACTCCAATAATTTTTTTGGTCTAAGTTTTTTTTGGTCCCATCTGTAAGAAGTTGTGAGCTTTGCTATAGGCAAGCTTTGTTCCCCATGTTCAGTAAGCCCTAAATCAGGCCTACATAGGTTAGTATGTGATCATGTAGCATCTATCCTTGGTTTCGAACAACATGAAGCGCTGGCCATGATACATCACAACTATAATCTTTGTTCCCCATGTTCAGTAAGCCCTGATTGAAATGATCATGTATCATGTATAATTGGTTTCAAGCAGCATGAAGCACTGACCATGATACATCACAACTATCCCTGGTTTCGAGAAGCTTGAGGCATTGGCCAGAAGGAATGTGGTATAAAGTCCACTTTGGTAGAGGAATGTGGTATTAAGTCCACTTTGGTAAAGGAATGTGGTATGAAGTCCACTTTGGTAGATACAAGGGTGTCTACTCATATAACTTGATGATTTTATCAGAGAATTTGAATCTTCGACTAACAGGGGAAATGTGAGATATTAATCTCAGAGTCAGGACCAAGTTTTTCTTAAGGGGGAGTGTGAAGTCTATTGCATTGGAATGCATTGGTAGCTGGTGATAGTGATAGTTTTTCCCGGATGTAATTAAGGGGGGGTGTTAAGGAAAACACCTAATTACATCCTTAACTAGTTAGTTAGTTAGTGTACCGTTACAAGAGTTGGTAACTCCTTAACGTCTCGTAACCATATTGTGTAACTATTCATGTTCATATTAATAGAATACACATCAATAGTGTAGCGTGTTGCATCAATTCTGTCTTTGATTAATCTTTTCAGGGTTATCCCCTTTCCCCTTTCCTCTTTCTGATTATTGTTGAGGCCCTAAATAGATTGACAAAGGAGCCTCGATCGAATGGCCTTATAAGAGAGTTACAATGTATGAATCTAAAGATGTATCTCATTTGTTATTTGTGGATGATATTTTCTGTAGTATGGTCGGATCTCGGAGGGACCTTTCTTCCTTTAAAATCATCTTAAACCTCTATTGCAACACCACAGGCATGATGGTCAATGTTATCCCTTAGCCTAGGGATAACTAAGGATATCGTGTCTCGAGGCCCACAGGTTC